>ML780329.1:601500-636160 GCA_009831015.1 Picea engelmannii
GTACAGGTTGATGCATGGTTCAGACTTATTGGTACAGGTTTATAACAGTATATCTCACAGTGATAGTGTGACAGTGGTTCCATCATTCTACTTCTACTTCAGGGTGGCAGGACGGGGCAAGGACAGGTGGTTGTAGCCACCTTTGGGTTGTATCCGAAGAACATTGGGGGTTGTAGCTTCCTTCTGGTTGTAGCCAGAGATTTGAGGAGTTGGAGCTTCCCTCAGGTTGTAGCCTGAGAAACTAGGAGGTTGGAGCCTCCTTCCAGTTGCAGCTGAAAACAAAGGAAGTTGGTGCTTCCAATGAATGTAATTCTTCAAGACATATAAGAAAAAACATTCTGTGGTTTTCTCCCGATTTGGGTTTCCACGTAAAACACGGGTGTACTATGCATGTGTGTGATTGTTTATTTATTACTTCTCATTATTGGATAATAATTCTACATTGATATAACATTTGAAGAAAAAGAATTATAATTACGTTATTACTGATTCACCCCCCCTCTCAGTAATCCAACAATTAATGATTCATTAAGACAATAAACTAGTGGAACATATTCTAGCTAACATAAAACTACAACAATAGACAAGTTTACAACAACAATTAGTAATTTATAACAACTGCAAGAAATACTCTTCAGAAATGCTTTAAAAGACAATGAAAATATAGCATTTAGTGTATATAATGATAGCAACTTGTCACAAGCAATTTCTAAAGTTATTAGCTAGCAATTAATGTTGAGTATGCAGAAAATTTGTTGTATTTAGATGGTTGTAGAAAACATTTATAATAGCAGCAAGAAGGTTAGAGATCTAAACTAAGTCAACGTTAGTTTTGGTTAGTAGAGGCTTGAGAGCTTAATGTTTGAGTGTTTTTTTGATCAATCGACCAAAGAAGAGAGACACTAGTACCTTTAAGGGGTTGTAGAGTCAAGAGTTTAGCAAGATTTACTTGGATAAACAATGATGATTATACTTGTCTAAGTACAAGGGAGGATCTTAAAGGAGTAGCACCTTAAGTCCTCCAGGATCCAAACTTTAGGGAGGTGAGCTAACTAAAGAGTAGGCACTTCTAGGCCCTAGTGCCTTCCCCCTCATTAGACTATTGAAATATATTTAATGTAACAATAACTAGGCAATGGTTTCTAAAATGATACCACTTTAGGGATTTAGAAGCATGTCTAGGTTAAATCACTTTAGTAAAGTCTAGAAAATGAAGAGCAAAGAAGTAGCACCTTAAGTTCTTTAATCCTATGGTTTTTCAAGAAAGCAATTTCATAATCTTTAACATGAATAAGAAAATATACCATAACCATTCAAAATGAAATGACAATTGCAGATTTACTTATTTCACCAAGAATAATCAAGCAATAAAACCCTAGATTGCCAAGTAACTTCACCAAAAAGTGATCCAAGTTACAAAATTTAGCCTCCAAGACAAGTGAACCTCACAATTTTCAGCCAATATACCCTAAAAAGGGCGCCAATTTCAATCCTCTCTCTCTCTCATGGGAGAGTTATTCTAAAATGAATGTCACTTTATGTTTATTTATACTAAAATTTGACCTTTAATTATTTTAGGTCAAAATATCAGCGCCGACCTGGCCAGTTTCTTACAAAATTAAATTATGGAAAAACTAAAATAAATTTGCATGTAAAGACACTCCTAGGGGTGACATCATTCCCTACTAGGGTGACGTTTGACCTCTATCATGGAATGGCGGGTTCATGGAGTGAAACGTTGGGCCTCCAAAGGCAAAAACCTTGCCCACACATGCTAATAATCTTAGGATTACCCCCAAGGTGACAACCACTGCATGTAGAAATGTCCAGGGTTGTATGGGTGATGTCCAAGGCCTCCAAAGGCCAACGTTTAGGTGGGAAAGGCACAACCACCCGGTTCTAGGTCCACAAAAGTGCCTCCAAAGGCAACATCCTTCTTCTTCTTGGCAGAACCCCTTCATCTTCATACTGCCCCCTGGATGGGATCTTAGCATCCATAAAATGGGCTTTGAGCCCTAATGAAGGTGTGATTTAATCATCTCTTTATGTACCTATTCACCAGGTAAGGTCCTACGAAGACAACAAGTACGCCCTCCAGGGGTCCATAACTCACATGCATCATAATATGTAAATCACATCTAATAATTAAAACACCAAAATATGTGCATTAAAGCCCCCCTAAACCCAAACATATTCTCAAGACATTATGCAACTTGACAAGTCTAGGGTTTAGAATGGCCTCAGGGTGTCCTATTGGGCCAGTCTCCCTTAAGTCAAGGTCATTTCCCTAGTGGAACTTGATCCAAATCATGCAAGTGTATGAGGTGGTGAAGGGAAAAAATTTGGTCATGGGGTGCATGTGATAGCAAGAAAATGTAACAATCACCTATGGGTTTCTTTGTTGAGGATGAGTTGCACCTTGTCATGGATGCAAATGTTTCCAAGCCCACTGATTTTCATTTATTTTTATATTTTCTTTCTTATTTTGGCTTTCTTTCTTCATGCTACAAGGAAAGAGTTGATGGCCACTGCCTTGGCTTGGTGACCAACTAGTGGAAGTGTCACCCACAAACATTTCACAGAAATGATAAGGTTGGATCGTGATGAGACCCCCTTTCTCTTGGCCATGCAACCAAGAGCCACTACCTTGTCTTGGTGACTAGTTGGGTGGTAGTGTCATACCTCTACATGTGCATGGTCATGATAGGACAACTCAAGATGAGACCTCATATCCACCAACAAATTCTTTGAGTGTTTTATTCATATGTGGGTCCCCTTTTCTTGCTGAGAAGAATTTCAGTTCTTTCTCGAGGATCTCTAGGTGAAGCATCTCAAAGGTTTAAATTCGGATATTAACTTTTTCCAAATACATTTCCCCCTGGACCTTTAGACCCTTCTTCCCATGAGGTAAGGTACAACCCTTTCCAAGTGGAGCCTTCCCCAATGCTGAAAATGTGGATAGATGGAGGGGATAAAGATGGAAAATGGTAAGTATGGAGGGAATGGGTGATAACTCTTTAGAGATCCACTAGGTAATATACCTATCTGAAAAGGAAACCAACTTACCAGGACACCATGCGAACCTCCCAGGTTTGAACAAGGCAAAGAGCATAAAGTCAAAAAAACGTCATGAAATCCAGAAAGATTAAATGCAACATGTTTAAATGTTTTAAAAATCAGAGTGATACATACCATGATACCCAGAATTATTATCTCTTGGAGAAAGACTCATTACCATCTCAGGACCAAGCCGGTGTGATGAATATTGTTGTTGGTGATATGTGGATTGCACTAAAGAAAAGAGGGGCCATATGGGGCCATGCTTAAGTCATTTGTCTCTCGACACTCCATGTCTAGGACCTGTGGGCCTCGAGACATGATCTCCTTAGTTATCCCTAGGCTAGAGGATAACATTTGGCTCCAACTCGGGGACATGTGCTCACTCTAGAGTGCATGAGAACCTCAACATATCTGGTATGACCTATGTCTGCTAAATCTACACAAAAGACATTAGTAATCCCTAGAGTGTTGATATCACCCCTCGTCCATATATGATAAAATAAACAAATAAAAGCATCTCTAGTCTAACATATGATTATGATCATCCATATATACAAGTGAGACAAAATAATATGCAAATGCAACTACAACCATACTAATATGAAATGCAATGGTATGTACAATAGATGCAAATGCCTACCTACCTCTACTTACGTGTTGGTTGAATGCTAGGTGTAGTCAAATAATGAGTGAAACCATCCTAGCAATACCTCATAATACCTACCTTTGTGCTTCATCATGAACCAAAACAATGACAAGTCAAGCACAAAAATAACATGAGTTAGAGCATGCATCATATTGTAGGAAATCGTAAAGTCTAGATCATGGAGGCGGGAGGGAGGGATAAAATTATTCCAAGTTATACTTCTAGGAAAGTGCTCAATCCATATCAGAAAGGGATCGTGAAAAATCAAAGGCTCAAAAGACTGACTCAAATAGTCAGAGGGTTGGCTACCTTGGACATCATCAAATCCTAAGGTCTAGGAAGGGACTAGCAAGAACCTAGAGGATGATTGGAAACTTCTTAGGGGAGAGTTGAACGATTGAGATAATAAGCTTCTTCTAAAGGCATTCAACCTACCCTTGAATTCTAAAATAAGGTTTTTCCTTAGAGAAAACTTGGTACAAGATACATGTTCCCCAACTATATCCTTAGTGACATAACAAGGTAAAGTAATCGGAGGGAGTTGGACAACCTTGTCACATGTATACTGCTTCAGGAAAGAAACTTTCTCACCCTTATCAAGATCTGAGCACAATGGTGGTTGATAATCTTCTTCATAGAATAAATCCAACTTCTCAAAGGAATACTCATGAAAATCCTCAAGGTATGATCGAAAATCGTCATGAGAACATTGCACTAGGTCATCCTTGGGTGCTTGGAAAATATCTCTAACCATACCATCTCCTTGTTGCCACATGTCAGAATTATTAGTAACCTCATACGATAGTTATAAAGGAAACATTTGGAGATGTCCTTCCATATCATAAATGGGATATTTTTTAGAACCAACCACATCCCATTTGCATCTCCCAACATGTACGAACTCATCAATATCATCAACCATTCCATTACCTTTATCATAACATGAAGGGTTTAGTACATCCAAGGATTCCCTTACTTCTTCACCTTATGAATCATAGAATAGGGTATCATCAAAAATATGAAAAGGAAAATGATTAATCTCATTCTCTTCTTATTGCGTAGGAGGTATATGATCATGGATGGCTTCATCAGAGGGAGGAGTACACATTAACACTTCATCATCATGTTTGATATCTTTTGGCTCTCTCTCTTCAACCAAGTCCTCATTATCTTCGGTAGAACCATGAGTAAATTTTTTCTCTTCCTCATGGGATTGGTAACCTCCTTCATAACTCACTTCTTATGTATCAAATGGTTATTGGTATTGAGGATGGTATGCACCCCTAATATCCTCTACAATCTTAGTGGTGAATCCTTTGTCCTCTAGGGATATTTCGATACTTTGAAGGGCATCCTCATAAGTCTGGCACTATGGTTTTGCGAACTCAAGAAACCTAGTGACAAGATCTACGAAAGAGGATATACCCTTTTCTTCGCAACAACCCTTGATCCATTCTTGTACAAATGATGGCAAGGAAATCATGAAATTTTTTATTAGGACATCCTCCCCTTCAAATTCTGTTTCACTTATATACTTCAAGAATTCTACAATGTGAGTAATTGGGAAGCCTTTAAATATTGGACAATTTTTCAACCATTTTATATCAAAATAATGTGGGTATCCTTGAAAATTTTCAAAAATCAATAGATGGATACACTTGCTCCCAGGGCATCATGATCCCATATCTTCGAAATATCACAAAGTTGAGAGTAAGGTGGCACCCTGGAAAAGGTCAATGGAGGTTCCAAATAACCTCTTAAGTATTTTCAAAGGGAGTGAGGGAATCACCCTCAGTGGAGTCGCCAATTAAGCTTTGTAAGATGAAGGCTTTGATGGAAACGCTTACCGAAAAAGTGTCATTGAGAAATATTGACTTAGTGTTCCCCGACAGCGGCGCCAAATATGTTATCACGCAATCTTTACTTGCTCAAATCCCAAGGCAAGTGAAACAAGATTGGCGTAACAAGGGAGTCACCTATCACTTTCACCTTAATAGGAAAATTGTTTTTGTTTAGGAGTAGGATAAAAATACCCCAAGGGAGACATCCCTAGTGACCTAAAGGGCTAGTGAAATGAAACAAAGATGTAAAGATTAACCCCCCTCTCATTGGTCACTTAAATAAAAGATATCACAATTTTTTTGTCTCAAGGGATGAAGCAAGTGTAGAAGATGAAGTGTACCTTCCTGAAACAAGACAACATGCATATATGGCAGTTTCAAGTACAAAAAAGATATCAATGCTTCAATAAGACAATAAACTAGTGGAACATATCCTAGCTGATTTAAAATTGCAGCAATAGACAAGTTTACAACAACGATTAGTAATTTATAACAGTTGCAAGAAATACTCTTCATAAATGTTTTAAAAGACTATGAAAATATAGGATTTAGTGTATATAATGATAGCAACTTGTCACAAGCAAATTCTGAAATGATTAGCTATAAATTAATGTTGAGTATGCATAAAATTTGTTGCAGATAGATGGTTGTAGCAAACATTTATAACAGCAACAAGAAGGTTAGAGATATAAACTAAGTCAATGTTAGTTTTGGTTAGTAGAGGCTTGAGAGATTAAAGTTTGAGTGTTTGTTTGATCAACCAACCAAAGAAGAGAGAGACTAGTGCCTTTAAGGGGTAGTGGAGTCAAGAGTTTAACAACATTTACTTGCAGAAACAATGATGAGTATACTTGTCTAAGTTAAAGGGGGGATCTTAGAGGAGAAGCACCTTAATTCCTCTAGGATCCAAACTTTAGGGAGGTGAGCTAACTAGAGAGTAGGCACTTCTAGGCCCTAGCGCCTTCCTCCTCCTTAGACTATTGAAATATATTTAATGCAACAATAACTAGGCAATGGCTTTTAAAGTGCTATCACTTTAGGGATTTAGAAGCATGTCTAGGTTAAATCACTTTAGTAACGTCTAGCAAATGAAGAGAAAGAAGTAACACCTTAAGTTCTTTACTCCTAGGGTTTGTCAAGAAAGCAATTTCATAATATTTAACATGAATAAGCAAATATACCATAACCATTCAAAATGAAATGAGAATTGCATATTTACTTACTTCGCCAAGATTAACCAAGCAATACAACCCTAGATTGCCAAGTAACTTCACCAAAAAATGATCCAAGTTGCAAAATTTAGCCTCCAAGACAAGTGCACCTCACAATTTCATCCAATATACCCTAAAAAGGGAGCCAATTTTAGTCCTCTCTCTCTCATGGGAGAGTTATTCTAAAACGAATGTCAATTATGTTTATTTATACCAAAATTTGACCTTTAATTATTTTAGGTGAAAATATCAGGGCCGACTTGGCCAGTTTCTTACAAAATTAAATTCTAGACAAAATAAAATAAATTTGCATGTAAAGACCCTTCTAGGGGTGATTTCATGCCCTTCTAGGGTGATGTTGGACCTATGTCATGGAATGTCGAGCTTAGGGAGTGAAACTTTGGGCCTCTAAAGGCCAAAACCCTGCCCACAAGTGCCAATAACCTCAAGATTACCCCCAAGGTGAGAACCACTACATGTAGAAACATTTAGGGCCATATGGGTGATGTCCAAGGCCTCCAATGGCCAGCGTTTAGGTGGGAAAGGCACAACCACCTAGGTATAGGTCCATGAAAGTGCCTCCAATGGAAACATCCTTCTTCTTTTATGCAAAACCCCTTCATCTTCATCCTGCCCCCTGGATGGTGTCTTAGAATCCATCAAATGGGCTTTGAGCCCTCATGAAGGTTCAAGCTAATCATTTCTCCATGTACCTGTTCACCAAGAAAGGTCCTGCAAAGACACACAGTACACCCTCCAAGGGTCCATAAGTCATTGGCATCATAATATGTAAATCACATCTAATAATTAAAACACCCAAACATGTGCATTAAACCCCCCCTAAACCCAAACAAATGCTCAAAATGTTATGCAACTTGAAAAGTATAGGGTTTGGAATGGTCTTAGAGTGTCCTACTAGGATAATCTCCCTTAAGTCAAGGTCGTTTCCCTAGTGGATCTTGATCCAAAACATGCAAGCATATGAGGTGGTGAAGGGAAAAAATTTGGGCATGGGGTGCATGTGATAGCAAGGAAATGTAAAACTCACCTATGGGTGCATTTGTTGAGGGTGAGTTGCACCTTGTCATGGATGAAAATGTTTCCAAGCCCACTGATTCCCATTTATTTTTATCTTTTCTTCTTTTGGCTTTCTTTCTTCATGCTACAAGGAAATATTTGATGGCCACCACCCTGGCTTGGTGACCAACTAGTGGCAGTGTCACCCACAAGTATTTCAAAGAAATGGGAAGGTTGGCTCGTGATGAGACCCCCTTTCTCTTGGCCATGCAACCAAGAGCCACTATCTTGTCTTAGTGACTAGTCTGGTGGTAGTGTCATACCACTACATGTTCATGGTCATGATAGGTTAGCTCATGATGAGACCTCCTATCCACCAACAAATGCCTTGAGTGTTTTATTCATATGTGGGTCCCCTTTTATTGTTGAGAATTGTTTCAGTGCTTTCTCGGGGATCCCTAGGCGAAGCATCTCAAAGGTTTAAATTCGTCTCTTAATTTTTTCCAGCTACATTTCCCCCTGGTACTTTAGCCCCTTCTTCCCATGAGGTAAGGTACAACCCTTTCCAAGTGGAGCCTTCCCCAATTCCCAAAAATGTGGATATATGGAGGGGATAAAGATGGAAAATGGTAAGTATGGAGAGAATGGGTGATGAATCTTCAGAGATACACTAGGTAACAACCTATCCTAAAAGGAAACCAACTTACTAGGGAACCATGCGACCCTCCCATGTTTGAACAAGGAAAAGAGCATAAAGTTAAGAAAACATTATGAAATCTAGAAAGATTCAATGCAACATGTTTAAATTTTTTTTAAATAAGAGAGGTACATACCATGATACCCGGACTTATTACCTCTTGGAGCAAGACTCATTTCCATTTCAGGACCAATCCAGTGTGATGAATATTGTTGTTGGTGATATGTGGAATGCACTGAAGAGAAAAGGGGCCCTCCGGGGCCATGCTTTAGTCATGTGGCTCTCGACACTCCATGTTTAGGACCTGTGGGCCTCAAGACATGATATCCTTTGTTACCCCTAGGCTAGGGGATAACATTTGGATCCAACTCGGGGACATGTACTCACCGTAGAGTGCATGAGAACCTCAACATCTCTGGTATGACTTGTTTTTGCTAAATCTCAACAAAATACATTAGTAATCCCTAGGGTGGTGATATCACCCCTTGTCCATATATGATAAAATAAACAAATAAAAGCATCTCTAGTCTAACATATGATTATGATCATACATATATACAAGTGAGACAAAATAATATTCAAATGCAACTACAACCATACTAATATGAAATGCAATGGTATGTACAATGGATGAAAATTCCTACCTACCTCTACTTACCTGTTGGTTGAATGCTAGGTGTAGTCAAATAACGAGTGAAATCATCCTAGCAATAAATTATAATACCTTCCTCTATGCTTCATCATAAACCAAAACAATGATAAGTCAAGCACAAAAATAACATGAGTTAGAGCATGCATCATATCATATGAAATCATAAAGTCTATCTCATGGGATCGTGAAAAATCAAAGTCTCAAAAGACTGACTAAAGATTCTGAAGGTTGGCTACCTTGGATGGCATCACATCCTGAGTTCTGGGAAGGCACTAGAAAGAATCTAGAGGATGATTGGCAACTTCTTAGGGGAGATTTGAACAATTGAGATAATAAGCTTCATCTTAAGGCATTCAACCTACCCTTGAATTCTAAAAGAAGGTTCTTCCTTAGAGAAAACTTGGTACAAGAGACATGTTCCCAAAATGTATCCTTAGTGAAAAAATGAGGTAAAGTAATTTGAGGTACTGGATAACCTTGTGACAAGTATTCTTCTTTAGAAAAGAAAATTCCTGACCCTTATCAAGATTTGAGCACAACGGTGGTTGATAATATTCTTCATAGAATAAATCCATGTGCTCAAAGGAATACTCATCAAAATCCTCAAGGTATGATTGGAAATCATCATGAGAACATTGAACTAGGTCATCCTTGGGTGTTTGGAAAATATCTCTAACCATACCATCTCCTTGTTGCCACATGTCAAAATTATTAGTAACCTCATACAATAGTTGTAAAGGCAACATTTAGAGATTTCCTTCCATATCATAAATGGGATCTTTATTAGAACCAACCAAATCCCATTTGCATCTCCCAACATGTATGAACTCATCAATATTATCAACCATGACATTACCTTTATCATAACATGATGCATTTAGTACATCCAAGGATTCCCTTACTTCTTCACCTTCTGAATCCTAGAATAGGGTATCATAAAAAATATGAAAAGGAAAATGGTTAACCTCATTCTCTTCTTCTTTTGTAGGATGGATAGGATCATGGATGGCTTCATCAGAGGGAGGAGTACACATTAACACTTCATCATCATGTTTAATATCTTCCGACTCTTTCTCTTCAACCAGGTCCTCATTATCTTCGGTAGAATCATGAGTAAATTATTTCTCTTCCTCATTTGATTGGTAACCTCCTTCATAAATATATTATTTTGTATCAGAGGGTTCTTGATATTGAGCATGGTATGCACCCCTAATATCTTCTATGATCTCAGTTGTGAATCCTTCATCCTCTAGGGCTATTTCAAGATTTTGAAGGGCATGTTCATAAGTATGGCACTGTGGTTTTGCGAATTCAAGAAACCTATTGACGAGATCTACGAAAGAGGATATACCCTTTTCTTCACAACAACCCTTGATCCATTTTTATACAAGTGATGGCAATGAAATTATGAACAATTTTATTAGGACATCCTCCCCTTCAAATTCTATTTCACTTATATACTTCAAGAATTATACAATGTGAGTAATTGGGAGGCATTTAAATATTGGACATTTTTTCAACCATTTTATATCAAAATAATGTGGGTATCCTTGAAAAATTTCAAAATCAATAGACTGATTCACTTTCTCCCAGGGCGCCATGATCCCATATCTTGGAAATATCACAAATTTGAGAGTAAGGTGGCACCTTGGAAAAGGTCAGTGGAGTAGCCAAATAACCTCTTAAGTATTATCAAAGGGAGTGATGGAATCACCCTCAGTGGAGTCGCCAGGTAATGTTTTTAAGATGAATTATTTGGGGGAAAAGCTTACCGAAAAAGTGTCTTTGAGGAATATTGACTCAGTGTTCCCTGGCAGCGGCGCCAAAAATGTTATCACGCAATATGTACTTGCCCAAAGCCCAAGGAAAGTGAAACAAGATTGGCATAAAAAGGGGGTGACCTATCACTGTCACCTTAATAGGAAAACCCTTTCTGTTTAGGAGTAGGATAAAATTACCCTAAGGGAGACGTCCCTATTGACCTAAAGGCATGGTGAAACAAAGCAAATATGTAAATATTAATCCCCCTCTCACTGGTCACTTAAATCAAATATATCAAAAAGTTTATGTCTCAAGGGATGCAGCAAGTGTAGAAGTGTTACACATTATTTCAGTCATCCCTATGACCGTTAATGATGTAAACCTATATGTTATCTTCAGAAGGATCAGTGGCCTAAATTCCTGAGGAAATAAGGGAGAAGAACTTTGCCTAAGAGATGAAATCACATTTTCCTTTGTAAAAACCCTAGCAAGGAGGATTGCCACACCCTATCCAGTTATAGGGGTGCGATGATCATGGATCGTCACATGTTATACTAAACCTATCCTACGATGTGGTTTCACTCTGCTCAGTTCTAGGGGTGCGACGATTTTTGTACGTGGGAAAAATGAGCATATTCTCGAAGCTTCTATATGGAGAAGCTTATATGGTGAGGTGGCCTCCGATCAGTTTGGATCTTACTCGCTTTTCTGATTTATTAGGATCATCCTAACCTCCTCACCTTATCCTCTCCAGCTTATAAAAGGAGAGGAGCTCTCATGGAGAGAGTTAGATTGGATTGAGTTTGAGATTTTGGAGATTGGTAGCTTGGTTAGATTGGCTTTGAGCTTTTCTTTGTCAAGATATATTGTGAGTTATTTTCATATCCATAGTCTCAAAATCCATGGAGCAGAAGTGTGTAGGAAACGAGGGACAGTTGGAAGGGACCTTACGACATCAAGGCTTTAATTGTAATCTATTTCTATTATTTAATACAGATGCACTTTTCATTCCTATATGAATCTTGTTGTTGTCCTAATACACACTTGCAAACACGAGCTAAGTCTAGCTCACTTAGTGTGTCCTTGGAGGTGCAATGCCTAGGCTCACAGCCCACACTGTCACTTTGACCGAAACCTCTTCCGTCTAGGCTCACTCCTAGGGAAGCCAAAGGGGGTAGTCCCTAGTTTCTAGATTAGTTTTAGAGCTCAATTCTAGGAGTTGATTTCAATTATTTACAAGGTTTAGGGGTTTCTAATCCTAGGATGCACAAGCAGCAATGCAAGATGCAAGGGTTAGTATGCTAAGAAAGATCTTTCCCAGGGCAACTAAAACTAGTGCCTAAGATTGGGCAAGGGGTCAACTAAGTTAAGGGGTTGTTCGTTACAAATATATTACAGTATTACTTACAAAAGAATAACTTTGATCAAATAAATATTAGACACAAGATTTACAGTTTAAAAAATGCTAGAATACAATAACAAGTTAATCACTTTAATTATTTTGTGTTTGTGCATGATATAAAAATATTAAAGCATCATATAAAATTGTCATCAAAGCAACAAGATCATCATCATCAATATATCAAGAAGAAGATTTATGAATTTAAGCACAAGTATAGAGGATGAAGATCAACCACTCTTAATTATTAAACCCACAAGGTATTTATTAGATTAATCCCAAGGTTTAGTTATTAAGCTTTCTTAAAATTATTAAATTTTATTAAGCTTTCACCAAAGCCTCCTCCTACTATTGCCAAATAAATGTTGGCTGCTCAATAAGTGTTTCCGCCCTAGCTTCTCAGGTCATCCCTAAGACAAGAGTACTTCTAGGAGAGGACACATCCTATGTGCCGTGAGACAGTCCCCTGCCTACACCCTCCATTGTTTTCCTCAAGCTCATTTTAGATGGTGAAGATGATGGTCTAAGGTACCCTAAAGAGTCTATTAAGTTATTATATGAATTGGGTAGACTTTTAGGAGTGTTTTAAGAGTTTTATGACACTTTTAAATGTTGATTTAGTGACTTGTCCAAAACTCACTTCATCTTTAAAGATGTGTTGATTTATTTTATGAGATTAAGAGCATTAACACATATATGCTATGTGAGAGAAAGTCACTTAGATGCACAATTAGATAGCTTGAAAGAAAAAAAGAAGGCAATAACAACTTGCCACCCAATAGAAGATATGCATTCACACTTATATCATGTTCAATAGCATTTAGATAAGAGTGTTTACTATGAAGAGAAAAAGATTTAGATGTGCCTACTTATCAACTTATAAATAAAGTGACTTCAAGCATATGGCATATGGCATTAAGAGATCTATGCAATAAAGAAAAATATCATCTACCTATTGAAGCATTTAAACATTAAAGATTATAAATCTAAGCATGTAAAGTGAAGATAAAGACTTGAGATAAGCTAAGCATGCATAAGATCTAGTTAAGTTGATTTAAGGTGCCCAATAGGCTTAAGCTAGAGAATTATTAAGTGTATTAGATCTAGATCTAGAACAGTTATAACATTAAGCATTTAGATCATAATCACATATTAAAACCCTAACCTAACCTTTTTGGGTATTCCTCTCCCAAATAGGTAGGCAATTAGTTAGCTTGCTTACTTAGAAAAATATTGAGAAAAGAGAGAAAGGCAAGCAAACCAAGAAGAGGAAGGAAGAGAGAGAGAAGCAAACAAGCAAACAACTACCCCACGTCCTAGGATTTGGGAGATACCCTTTATCTCACAAACCCTCACGTCCTAGCTCAAAAGGCCAAAATAAATAAATTAAAGGCAAGATCTAAGCTAAATCTAAACTACCCAAGAGCTCACATGTGGGAGGAGGTCATATCACTCCTCCCACAACTATGAGCCACTACAAGCAAGGAAAAAAGAGAAGAAAAGATTAAAAACACTTAGAAATTGAAGGAGGAAGGTTGAGAAATAGCTACCAATCCCTTGGGGGGTCTTTGAGTGTTGTGTGGATGCCTTTGGGTAGCCAAAGCCCCTCTCAACCAGATCTGAACCTACAAAAACCAACAAGCTATGCTTGCTGGAAATGTTACACACAACCAATATAGTGAAGAAAAACTTTTGCCTTTTTAGGGAAAAAAATTTCTTAAGAAAAATTTATAAATTTTGATTAAAAATGACCTATCTTACTAATCTATGCTAGCTGAAATATTGATGGAATGAACAGCAATATAGAAGAATAATAATGGTGAGAAAGGAATGGAGTTTGAGTGTGTCTCAAGGGGGCCTTCTTGCTTGAGGTTGTCCCAATGAAATCCTTGAAGTTAAACCTGCAAAAACCTTGAAGAGTGATGGCATACAATAGACAATATGTTGCATACACTAATAATATGACATTTCAATCCTATCTAGCATATCAAGATATATAGATCTACAAGCATGTGCATTACTAGATCTACCCAAATAACATTTTACCTTAGGATCCAAAGATGCAATCACCAAACAAAATCTTATAACAAGTTTGCCTCATGTGTATGGCAAGAAAAAACATGTGCATAACTCTTCCAATAATCCTCCAAATATTTCTCTTTATTACTCAAGAAGAGGATCTTGGAGAAACCTATCCCCAAAACCCTAAGAGTTAGAGAATGAAAATGATGAATGAAAGAGAGAGTGAGTGAGTGAGAAATAATGTAGCATACACTTATCTCAAGATATGGTGAGTTGGGAGTGAGGAAAGGGATCTATTTATAATTGGAGAGGCAAACCTACCTCTCTTGGATCAATTCCAAATGTCCACCACCAAGCATAAGAGTAGATCTCAAGGCTAGGGCACACCATCTAGGGTTTAGATCTTAGATCTAGGGTGTAGAATGGTGTGGGAGTGTTGGGATCACACAAAATTCAAGTGGTAAGGTTATCGGATTCTTTCCAAGGGAGAGGAAGAGGCCCCAACAATTAAAAATGATTTTTCTTGGAGAACCACAAGAGGAGGGTGCAACAAAAGGGGGAAATGCAAGGAATGGAGGGGTATTAATGAAAAAAATGGAGTGGAATCACCCTGGGAGGTGATGTGGGGGTTAAAGGGAGTAATAAAGCATGATAGGGGGGTCCATTTAAGTCACAACGCCCACCACCAAGGACAAACGTCAATCCCCCTAGGGGGGCGTAACGTTTTGGTGAGGAGAAGGTGTAAAGGGTTACAATAGGTTGGAAAAGGTTGGTAGGGTTATGTTATGCTTAGGGAGTCTCTCTCTAACTATTATTCACCATTTTACATCCTCCTAACTCATTATTACAATTTTACATTTTTGCCATGCTTGGACTTTAGCAATTAAAATTGTTGTTTTAGACTGACTGACACTTCGGGTGGACAAACCCATAGAAAACGTTGTCCGACAGAGATGAAACTTGGTACATGGATGTAGGCGGTGCTATTCCATTTATTTTGAGCAAAAATACCCCTATCAAAAGTCCAAGGACCTATTTTTTACAATTATTGCTCAAAAATAAATAATTAATTAAATAATTAAACCTCCAAACTTAGGGAAATTTAATTAAAAATTAATTAATTAAAAAAAACTAACTTAGACTCGATGGAATTCCGTGAAAATTTCTAAGATGTCTTGCATGGTCATTTACAATGATTCCCTATAATAGTTATCAAAAGATAATCCCACTAGAACGTTGTTCACCACTTTGGAGGAATTATTGCAAGTGTGAGGGAAAAACTCAAGGGAAATCAATAAGGCTAAAAAGCCCAATTGATAAGCTAAGGATAAAAAAACCTCAGTGAAAGGAACTCTCCTAGTGAACCGATCCCAATGTAACTGACCTAGACATAACTCATACAGACCTATTACATTATTAACCCACGCAGGGGTGCGGAAATTCCAATTACAAAAAGAAGTGTTGGGGCCAAACATGCCCTGTAGAACCAAAGTTTTCGACAAATTTGCATCTAATGATGCATCTCTTCATGGCACATGGAGTTGACCACTGGTGCTAAATGGGCAGTCAACATCTGGCTCCACATGGGGACGTGGGTTCGATCTTCTCACTCGAGACGGAGAGCATATGAGAATCCAGCACCTACAAAACAGAGTGCTCACCAACAACCAACATAAGAATACATATATACATGATGAATAAATAAATGCTATATACAACATCTACATAATGAAATAACTAGAGTACAACATTATAATTTTACAACAAATGAAATCTATGATACCGAAAAAAAAATTCTAAGGACATACTGATACAATGAATGAAATAATACAAAAGTAAAATACAAGGAAGGGTTAGAGATACGTTACAACCACCCATACAATGGATGAAATGATGCCACAAGTGTCTGAAACATCCTAGTCCACATTGACTCACAGAAGATCCCTTCCCAAGTTTTATCAACTTGGAACTTTTTGTGAGGAAGAACCAGCCAAGAACCATGTTATTTCTTCCCTTCAACCAAATACTGGAATATGACAAGGCGTGTAAACTTTGAATGCTTTACTTCTTATGAATGTCAAGGTGGAAGGCCAACCAATACTCATAATGATACGTCATTTACAAACCGAAGTTTCCTTCCTTTTCCATATAATTTTGCGTTAATTCATCTTTTGGTTGAGAGGCTGAAGAAGAACATATTACCGGAACCATCATACTATTTTCCTCATGGTTTTCAAAGTTATCCTTCAAAAAGATTGGTTCCTTGGGAGGAGGGTGGGGACTTGAATCATCTAGATATTCAACATTTTCAAACTCAAGTTCCTTGATTTCCTCAAAATGACTGATTGGCTCATCCATGGATCCATCCAGAATTTCTCAATGAACTTCCTCATCTTTTTCATTGTCAAGCTCGAGTTCAAGGGGGTCTAGACATTCAATATAAGTTTCATCTTCTGCAAGGCGAGCCTCCATGATATCAAACTAATATTCTATGGCCGTAAGTTTTTCATTCATGGTTTCACATTGTTGTTCCCGGGAAAGCTGTACGTTTTGAATTATTTCATTAAACTCCTCAATGGGATTTTATGGAGCATCTATCTTTATGTCTGAACTAGTTGTTTCAATAGCTAGAAGATTTTTCCTCTTCCATTTTTCCATAAAATCATCCACTAATTCATTGTGAGTCTCATGTTGATCATGCCCAAACAGACTCAAGAAGGTATGCAACAAATCTCGTATGGTCTTGAATGTCTTATCAAGTGAGTCATGAAACCAATCATTTGCCCGGTCACCACAAAGAGTCAAGACAAATAATTGCATAAGAACATCCTCATAAATAGGTGGATCACACCACTTCTCGATACACTTAGTGAAAGCCCTGATGTGAGCACCAGCATTATCACGATCATAAAAATCAGGAATGTTATCAATAACATATTCAGATATATCATGAGGGTAACCAATAATTCCTGAAAAATCAATAGGACTATAAAAATAATCCAAACTAAGCATTTAAACCAGGGTCTAAAGAAAAGGACTGGGAACCAAAATTACTAAGGATCCGACAAGAAGGGAAACATGCTAACTTCATTCAAAAACATTTTCAAGTTCAAGGATGAAGAAAACAAGTCGTGAGTTCCTTCTTGAAGAATAATTTGTCAAATTATTTTAGAGTGGAGTTGCCAGATGACTAAGTTTATTTAAGACAAACAAGAGCATCAAACAAAGCAAAAACAAGAAGGAAAACAAAAGTTAATTTATTAAGTTTGGGAACAAGAATTGGATATCAATGGGTGCTTCTTCTCCAATATTTTCAAGTTGCCCACAAGGATTGCTCCTTGCAGTATACTCGACAGATTTTTTCAATGGATTCTCCACTTGGAAAGGAATCACACAAAGATAACCAATGCAAGCTCTAAGAATTTTTAAGGCCTAAAAGTTTTATTATTTAGTTCTTAAAGAATCAAGTTAAGTCGTTAGGACCAAGGATAAATGACTTATCCTCGACAATGGCACCATAGATGTTGTCGTCCTAATACACACTTGCAAACGTGATCTAAGTCCAGCTCACTTAGTGTGTCCTTGGAGGCACAATTCCTAGGTTCACAGCCCATGTTGTCACTTTGACCGAAACCTCTTTCGTCTAGGCTCACTCCTAGGGAAGCCAAAGGGGGTAGTCCCTAATTTCTAGATTAGTTTTAGAGTTAATTTCTAGGAGTTGATTTCAATTATTTACAAGGTTTAGGGGTTTCTAATCCTAGGATGCACAAGCAACAATGAAAAATGCAAGGGTTAGTATGTTAAGCAAGACCTTTCCCAGGGCAACTAAACTAGTGCCTAAGATTGGGCAAGGGGTCAACTAAGTTAAGGGATTGTTCGTTACAAATAGATTATAGTATTACTTACAAAAGAATAACTTTGATCAAATAACTATTAGACACAAGATTTACAGTTCAAAGAATGGTAGAATACAATAAAAAGCTAATCACTTTAATTATTTTGTGTTTGTGCATGATATAAAAAGATTAAAGCATCATATAACATTATCATCAAAGCAACAACATCATCATCATCAATATATCAAGAAGAAGATTTATGAAGTTAAGAACAAGTATCAAGGATGAATATCAACCACTCTTAATTATTAAACCCACAAGGTATTTATTAGATTAAGCCCAAGGTTTAGTTATTAAGATTTCTTAAGATTATTAAATTTATTAAGCTTTCACCAAAACCTCCTCCTCCTATTGTCAAATAACTGTTGGATGCTCAATAAGTGTTGCCACCCTAGCTTTGCAGGTCAGCCCTAAGACAAGAGTACTTCCCGGAGAGGACACATCCTGTGTGTCGTGAGACAGTCCCCTGCCTACAGCCTCCGTTGTTTTCCTCAAGATAATTTTAGATGGTGAAGATGGTGGTCTAAGGTACCCTAAAGAGTATATTAAGTTATTATATGAATTGGGTAGACTTTTAGGAGTGTTTTAGAGTGTTTTAAGAGTTTTATGACACTTTTAAATGTTGATTTAGTGACTTGGCCGAAACTCACTTCAGCCTTAAAGATGTGTTGATTTATTTTATGAGATTAAGAGAATTAACACATATATGCTATGTGAAAGAAAGTCACTCAGATACACAATTAGATAGATTGAAATAAAAACAAAGGCAAGAACAACTTGTCACCCAATAAAAGATATGCAATCACACTTATATCATGTTCAATAACATCTATATAAGAGCGTTTAGTGTGAAGAGAAAAAGATTTAGATGTGCCTACTTATCAACTTAGAAATAAAGTGACTTCAAGCATATGGCATATGGAATTAAGAGATCTATGCAATAAAGAAAAATACCATCTACCTATTGAAGCATTTAAACATTAAATATTATATATCTAAGCATGTAAAGTGAAGATAAAGACTTGAGATAAGCTAAGCATACATAAGATCTAGTTAAGTTGATTTAAGGTGCCCAATAGGCTTAAGCTAGAGAATTATTAAGTGTATTAGATCTAGATCTAGAACAATTATAACATTAAGCATTTAGATCATAATCACATATTAAAACCCTAACCTAACCTTTTGGGGTACTCCTCTCCCAAATATATAGGCAATTAGTTAGCTTGCTTACTTAGAAAAATATTGAGAGAAGAGAGAAACGCAAGCAAACCAAGAAGAGGAAGCAAGAGAGAGAGAAACAAACCAAGAAGCAAACAAGCAAACAACTACCCCACGTCCTAGGATTTGGGAGATACCCTTTATCTCACAAACCCTCATGTCCTAGATCAAAAGGTCAAAATCAAGAAAGGAAAGGCAAGATACAAGCTAGATATAAACTACCCAGGAGCTCACACGTGGGAGGAGGTCATACCACTCCTTCTCCCACAACTATGAGTCACTACAAGCAAGCAAAAAGGAGAAGAAAAGATTAAAAACACTTAGAAATTGAAGGAGGAAGGTTGAGAAATAGATACCAATCCCTTGGGGGGTATTTGAGTGTTGTGTGGATGCCTTGGGGTAGCGAAAACCCCTCTCAACCAGATCTAAACCTGCAAAAAACAACAAGCTATGCTTGCTGGAAATGTTACACACAACCAATATAGTGAAGAAAAACTTTGCCTTTTTAGGGAAAAAATTGTTCTTAAGAAAAATTTATAAATTTTGATTAAAAATGACTTATCTAACTAATCTATGCTAGCTTAAATATTGATGGAATGAACAACAATATAGAAGAATAATAATGGTGAGAAAGGAATGGAGTTTGAGTGTGTCTCAAGGGAGCCTTCTTGCTTGAGGTTGTCCCAATGAAATCCTTGAAGTTAAACCTACAAAAACCTTGAAGAGTGATGGCATACAATAGAAAATATGTTGCATACACTAATAAGATGACATTTCAATCCTATCTAGCATATCAAGATATATAGATCTACAATCATGTGCATTACTAGATCTACCCAAATAACATTTTACCTTAGGATCCAAAGATTCAATCACCAAACAAAATATTAGAACAAGTTTACCTCATGTGTATGGAAAGAAAAAGCATGTGCATAACTCTTCCAATAATCCTCCAAATATTTCTCTTTATTACTCAAGAAGAGGATCTTGGAGAAAACTATCTCCAAAACCCTAAGAGCTAGAGAATGAAAATGATGAATGAAAGAGAGAGAGAGTGAGTGAGAAATCAAGTAGCATAACCTTAGCTCAAGATATGGTGAGTTGGGAGTGAGGAAAGGGATATATTTATATTTGGAGAGGCAAACCTACCTCTCTTGGATCAATGCCAAATGTCCACCACCAAGCATAAGAGTAGATCTCAAGGCTAGGGCACACCATCTAGGGTTTAGATCTTCGATCTAGGGTGTAGAATGGTGTGGGAGTGTTGGGATCACACAAAAGGCAAGTGGCAAGGTTATGGGATTCATTCCAAGGGAGAGGAAGAGGCCCTAACAATTAAAAATGATTTTTATTGGAGAACCACAAGAGGGGGGCGTAACTCTCCTTGGAGGGCGCAACAAAAGGCAACAAAAGGGGGAAATGCAAGGAATGAAGGGGGATTAACAAAAAAAAGGGAGTGGGATCACCCTAGGAGGTGATGTGGGGGTTAAAGGGAGTCATAATGCATGAGAGGGGGGGGCATTTAAATCACAACGCCCATCACCAAGGAAAAACGTCAATCCCCCTAGGGGGGTGTAACTTTTTGGTGAGGAGAAGGTGTAAAGGGTTAGAATAGGTTGGAAAAGGTTGGGAGGCTTATGTTATGCTTAGGGAGTCTCTCTATAACTATTATTCACCATTTTACATCCTCCTAACTCATTATTACAATTTTACATTTTTTCCATGCTTGGACTTTAGCAATTAAAATTGTTGTTTTAGACTGACTGACACTCCGCGTGGACAAACCCATAGCAAAATTTGTCCGACTGAGCTGACACTTGGTCCATGGATGTAGTGAATTTTATTCCATTTATTTTGACCCCCCTATCAAAAGTCCAAGGACCTAGTTTTTACAATTATTGCTCAAAAATAAATAATTAATTAATTAATTAAACCTCCAAACTTAGGGAAATTTAATTAAAAATTAATTAATTAAAAAAAAATAACTTAGACTCGATGGAATTCCGTGAAACTTTCTAAGATGTCTTTCATGGTAATTTACAATGATTCCCTATAATAGTTATCAAAAGATAATCCCACTAGAACGTTGTTCACCACTTTGGAGGAATTATTGCAAGTGTGAGGGAAAAACTCAAGGGAAATCAATAAGGCTGAAAAGCCCAATTGATAACCTGAGGATAAAAAACCCTTGATGAAAGAAACTCTCCCAGTGAACCGATCCAAAGGTAACTAACCTAGACATGACTCATGCAGACCTATTACATTATTAACCCACGTAGGGGTGTGGAAATTCCAATTACAAAAAGAAGTGTTGGGGCCAAACATGCCCTGTAGAACCAAAGTTTTCGACAAATTTGCATCAAATGATGCATCTCTTCATGGCACATGGAGTTGACCACTGGTGATAAATGGGTGGTCAACAAATCCTATTTGTCCATATTGTATGATTCCTTGATCACATACATAGTTTCATATCAAGTAGGATTTGTTATTCTTGTCTTCATTGGCTTGTGTTCCTTTGCAGATATTACTCTGTAAGCCTCGTGACAGAGCTTGGATTGCATTGGAAAAGTCAGATCTTTGATATTTAAAAGGTATTTTCTAGATCCATTTCTCATTTGATAATTGAAATATAAGGAAAGGGTAGCACATTGTCTTGTTTTGTTCTAGTTTCGGGGCGAAACTAGGGAGATTAGTTTGTGTCCGCACTTACCGATTTGTCCGATAACAAGAAGATGAAGTGTACCTTCTCAAAACAAGACAACAAGCATATATATGGCAGCTTCAAGTAAAAAAATGATATTAATACTTCAATAAGACAATAAACTAGTGGAACATATGCTAGCTGATATAATATCAAGGCCGACCTAGCTAGTTTCTTACAAAATTAAATTATGGACAAAATAAAATAAATTTGCATGTAAAGACCCTCCTGGGGGTGACATAATGCCCTTCTAGGGTGACGTTGGACCTCTTTCATGGAGCATCTGGCTCAAGGAGTAAAATGTTTGGCCTCCAAAGGCCAAAACCCTACCCACAAGTGTCAATAACTTCATGATTACCCCCAAGGTGACAACCACTGCATGTATAAACGTCTAGGGCTGTATGGGTGACGTCCAAGGCCTCCAAAGGCCAATGTTTAGGTGGGAAAGGCACAACCACCTGGGTCTAGGTCCACCCAAGTGCCTCCAAAGGAAACATTCATCTTCTTCTTGGCAAAACCCCTTCATATTCATCCTGCTCCCTGGCTGGGGTCTTAGCATCCATCAAATGGGATTTGAGCCCTCATGAAGGTCTGAGATAATCATCTCTTTGTGTACCTGTTCACCAGGAAAGGTCCTGTGAAGACAACAATTACGCCCTCCAAGGGTCCATAAGTCACAAACATCATAATACGTAAATCACATCTAATAATTAAAACACCCAAACATGTCTCAGGGTGTTTTATTGGGCTGGTATCTCTTAATTCAATGTTGTTTCCCTAGTGGAGCTTGATCCAAATAATGCAATCATATGAGGCGATGAAGGGAAAAAAATTGGGAATGGGTTGCATGTGATAGCAGGGAAATGTAACACTCACCTATGAGTGCCTTTGTTGAGGGTGAGTTGGACCTTGTCATGGATGAAAATGTTTCCAAGCTCACTGATTTCCATTTATTTTTATCTTTTCTTTCTTCTTTTGGCTTTCTTTATTCATGTTGCAAGGAAAGAGTTGATGGCCACCGCCTTGGCTTGGTGAACATCTTGTGGCAGTGTCACTCACAAACATTTCACGGAAATGAGAAGGTTGTCTCGTGATGAGACCCCCTCTCTCATGGCCATGCAACCAAGAGCCACTACCCTCGTGTTATAGCAAGATTTGCCTCACCATGACTATCTTTCATACAGGGCCTTTTTTCCATTTCCCTATGCAGACTTATCAAACCCCTTTTTGATAAATCCAGAGCCAAAAATATATATTTTTCCACATATATTCTCCCTAACTGCTTTGCAAGATGCCTATATGCTTGTTGCTCCACTACAGCTCGCGTATATCGGGATTTGTGCCAGAAAACACAAAATGAGGTCAGGTTTCCATGCCACGATAGAAGATATTTGATCTTTGGCCTTCCACATACTGGAAATGTCCCGACTCGACCCTTCAGTTGCATTCTATAGGCTATAAAGGCACAATTTCGAGCTATGGAAAAAGAGGAGAAAGCATTCAACTTTGAGAGAAAAGTTTATCTGGAGAAATTACTTCATATTGAGTCTGCATCCCTTTGTCCCTCAAGTATGAACACAGTGTTTAGCCCCCAATATCTTCCCTTATTGTTGAGAGGACCTCATTGCCCCTTTCCTATGAGCTTTCCTTTGGTGGAGGATTGAAGTGGTGGAGACCGAGTTGGAAGGAACTTGGTTTCTTGGTTTCGAACCATGCCGACACGGAAGTCTGTAATGTTGATACTTATGTTGATCAATTATTAATAGAAATACTCCTTTCCCGTCCTATCGATATCTTACAAATATATGATTATTATCCATGGGCATGTTTGTAATGTTTATTAATGGATTGTGCTATCTGATGTGCTAACTCATTTTATATATTGTCACTATATACTTGCATCGCTTGTTTGTTGAGAACTTCTTGTAGGTGTAAAGCTTTGGGTCAAAGTTCTCAACAGTGGAACGACATCAAATGATTGGATCGAGGTAGGCTTCTTCCTCATATTGCACATTAGTTTATATAGCACATGTTGGAATTGAGTTGATTTCTGCAGTCATACCTATCTGTTGTGGTTTACCCTTGGCCATAGAGAGTTTTTCCCTTGTAACAGAAATGGCGACTCTGTTGGGGAGAGATCTTCCTTCTAAGAGTTGAAGTACTTTTTCTTCTTACATTTCTCTTTTTCCTTTGTGTTTCTTGTTGTATCACTACTGGACAGATTATGTTCACTCTGGGTCTGAGTTTTCAGCCTTTTACCCTTGCCTGGCCTTGTTTTAAAGCATATACTCCCTTTTTGCCTTGACAGTCGCATGTACATGTGTTCTGTCTCACTGCAAGAAGCGTATATACACTTCGTTCTCCTGAAAAGTCATGTATACCACTTCCCCTTGCTTGTTTTCTTGGTTTAGTGACTGTTGGGTAGGATTTGAGGATTACTGAGCCTTCTTGGGTCTCTGTAGTGCCTGTTGAGATTATCTGGGATGATAGGAAGCCTGTTGGGAGTTGAATTTTTGGGCGTAGTCTTTCTCTTTGTTTTCGATTTTTAATTTGTCCTTGGTTTCTGGGTTGTTTACTTGGCTTCTTGGTATTCTTCTTGAGTTATTTTTTTTATACACAATGGAATTTATATATCAGGTGGCTTATCAGTCCATGCATTTTCTTTTTTAGAATATTGAAAATACAAAAAATAGGCGTTTTTCATTGGTTGGCATTTTTGTCTTTGAACCTTTATCATTAGCTTAGCACATTTAGCGAAAGATTGCATTTTACTTCTGAGTTGCAGAGTTAAAATTGAAGATTGCACTATTTTTATTTAGCATATCATTCACTGAAAAGTTAAAGTTAGGCTTTGCATTGTATCTATTTTTTATTTTTATGCAGAGTCATAACACCATGAGTTTCATTTCCATACCTTTTTTAAGTAATCACGGCCAATAAAATTTACGCTTTTAACTAAAATTGATTAGTAGCGATTTTATTTTTTAGGGTGCACAAACTAGCCTAGGATTTAGTGCCTTGGAATAGAATTTTGTGAGTAAACTTCTCCAAGGAAATTAAATCAACATATGTGTCTGAGACAGGGAGTTGAGAATTCCATTTTATAATTGGTAATATCAGGAGGCTCCTCTCACACCGGAGCTAATCACAAGGTCGCGCGAAGTTAGTTGAAGGGATAACCCCTGGATACTCACCTAGAGTCAGAGATATTTATGTGGATTTATTCATATTTGGGGATCTTGCTAGTACCCATACCTCTGTGAGAGGCGGTGCTTTTGAGGTTTTAGGATTTTCTACCCTACCCATACGATGATCCGAACTTACGATTTCTCAACCGTGCATCGATTATACAGTGGTTTATTAGTTTATTGACTTAGGCATCTCATAGGTTACTTGCAGGGGTTATTTTGCTAGTACCCTGAGTCAAATAGGGGTTAGACAACACACAACCTTTATGGAGGATTACCTCTCCGGGGGGATCTGACTGACTAGTTGTTAAGCCCACAAGGGCCCCTATAACTGATTATGTTACCTCCAAACTTTAGCAGCGAGTCTCAGGTCCCTCTTGGACGAGACATACCTTTTTTAGCGACAGAGGCCACTCAACCACTTTAGCTCGTTTGCATGCATATTGGACGTTTGACTTTTTGGTAAACTCTTTGACTACTAGTTGGCCCTAGGAGTCTGTTGTTGGTTTTATTATCATGGATAATGGAGCCCCTTTTACTCCTCCATTCACCGCTACCCACTCCATGATGCCTGCTCATCTTATGGGGGCAAATCCTTTTGTTTTTTGCAATGGTATGCACAATTACAACGCTCAGTCCACACCTTGGGTCTCTAGTCATTTTTCTGTTGATATGCCTTCCCATGTGCAACCCTCTCCCTGGTCGACATATATGAATCCTAGAATTGGACCCGAGGGAACCATCGCTCCCATGCCCACTTCTTCGTTTGACATGAGTCGTGTTCCCATGGGAGGTTGGAACCTTCCCCCTTATGGATCCAATACTAGCTATGTTATTTCAGGAGCCAATGCTCAGATGGGTGCTTTTTCCCCTTATTACACCCCACCCATGTATCCTTCATCTACCATGTCGGTCCCTTTAAACACTTTTTCCACACCAGGTCCTCAAGTACCCCCAGGTCTTTCGTATGGGGACAATCAATTTTACGGTTCAGGCTACCCTCCTTATGGGACCCATTCACAAGCAGGCAACATATATCCTCACTTGAATAATTCTTATCCTACCTCGGTCTCTTTGCAAACCTTAGTGATGATGCCCATCCAGACCTCTTCGGACCACTTTGGCATAAACCACCATGTCTCTGAGAAAAGATTAGGAGTATACCAAGATCCTTTCTGGCCTGCAATGTTTCAGAACCAATATTTTTCGGGACTTTGGAATCAAATGCTGCAGTCTATCACTAGCCCAGCCACTGTCAGCCATACCAGTGCACCATCCCCAACCTCTACTAGTCATGTCGGAAATGTATCGACATTTTCTACAAATTATGTCGACAACTCGCTTCCAACCTCTGCCAATTATGTTGGAGGCACAATCCTCTTCACCCCGGACCATAGCAGTGTCACGTATCCAACTCCTATTCATCATACAGGAGATGAATATCTTTCCTTAGCCAATCCCATCGAGAAGCCTAAACATCTTAGACGTAAGCCTAAATTCCTTTGCAGGACTTGTGAAGGAAGTCATCTTACTCATTTGTGCCCAGTGACTGTCGGGATACCAGAGGCATGGGGCTCCCCCAAAAGCCCTTCAAATTCTGAGACACCCATGGTTTCTCCTCATGCCACTCCTCCTTTAGCAGTCCTGGTGGTTCCGCCACCGAGATTTCCCTCTGACCTCACCCCCTTCGTTGAGGGTGAAGCGTCTCTTACCCCGGTTACTATGCATCCTCTTCAACCTATAATTGAAGAAGTGACTACACCAGTGAAATCTCTGGTCAAACCGACTCTCCCTCAAGAGAGTGATGCACCTTCCAATCATGTCATCAACTTTCCAAGTCTTTCCCCTTCTGAACAGGAGAGATTCATTCTTCCTCTGAATACTCTCCCTCCAATTCCTAACGAGCCCCCCTTCGATTGGGACGACCTGATGGGACATCCCATACCCCCACCTATGTATTTTCCATTAAGAGACATTATTCGAACCATAACAGAGAATATGTACTACGTTAGCACTTTCTCTTCCTCGACTTTGAGAGCTTTGGGCTTTCCCAAGATTTTGTCAGCTATCTGCAAGGTACTGACTTTTGACAGAAGGCCGGGACAGAAGCCTTGGCCTCCCCCTCTACATGTTGATTAGAACAAAAACGAGTCTTAGTTAAGCTCTTTTCCAACTCGTTATTAAAAATTGAAAAGATCATTGAGTGATTTGTCCCTTTCACACTCGTTAAAATTGGATTTGAAAGATCATGAGTCCTAGTTAATCTATTTTCCAACTCGCTATCAAAAATCGAAAAGATTGTCGAGTGAACTTGTATTTTTCACACTTGTAAATTGGATTTGAAAAGACGTCTATTTGGCATAAGTTTACCCCTTTTTCACACCAAGTAGACTAAAAGATATAAAAAATGACATTTTTTGGTGTGAAGTTGTGATTGCATATCATTCCCTCGCTTACAGTATTGAGCCTTTATCTGGTTCTCGCTTTGCGTTATAAGCCATTGACAAAGCAGTTTGCATCCTCAACCAAGTAGAGCCTTGTTTTTATCCTTCACAATTTGACACCCTATACCCTGGAGGGAACATCACCCCAAGTGTCCATCTCCCGCATGCATTTACTTGCATTGAGCATAGGTATGTTCCACTACTGGAACTAGTTTTTCTTACTTTCGACACTCGTTCCCTCCACTGTATCATAGCATTCATTTGTTATGAAAAAACAAAAAAAAGACGGGCGGGAAGGGAGTACTATATTTTGATTGGCAGCAGTCGTGTCGCCTTTGAATAGAGAACAAAGTTATTGAGTCCTCGCGTCATCATAATTTTGGGTTTAGCATGGCCTTAGGAAGCTGATCTTGTTACAAAATTTTCTCTACCAACTGGTTAATCTTCCAGTCACTATAGAGAACATTATGGATGCCTCCTACATCTAGTTGTCACATCATTAAGTCTATGCTACCAGAGTCCACCATATGTCTCATGCTCTTGTTCAAAGGAATTCTATCAACCTATGTCATCCACTCCTCAGAAAACTTGACTTTACATGTCGGCCATACCCTTGGTTTGTCTCATAATCACATGATACTTTGGTCTTATGATGCACCCTGGCCATACTTTCATCATTGGTAGGTCACCTTGAACCTAGCAATCGACATTTCATCATGGGTCATTGACTAGGTAGTTTCCCTTGTGTTTGAGGAAATACATCTATTCACACATTGGGATTTGTGCAGTGTCTTGGATGCCATTAGCCTTTTTGGTGGTTTCCTTGCCTTTGTCAGCAGTTTTCATCATTGGTTGCTATTCAGAGGGTTTTTTTTGTGTACCGCTTGCATTTGGCACACACAAAAGACACACAGGGTCATTGGTTCATGAACATGTTCTTCGTCCGATCTCCACCAAATCATGAAGCTCCTGCTTTGTTCCTCATGTTGATTGATGAGAGATGCCTTAATGATCTCCTTTCAGTGGGTCTCTTTCCATCGACTTCAGCTCATGTATTTTGGATATGAGACCTATATTTTTATGAGTACCTTGAGGCTTGCATTCATTAGTGGCAAGACCTCTCGCCATTGACAGATGGGAATACATCAATGTCTCCTGATCAATGGATCTCTCAAGTGTTCAACAGCAGCTCCTTTATTCACATTTGTAGAGATGTACTCGGTGCCTTGATACCTACTTTCATCATTGGTAGGTTGTCTCGTGTTTGTTAACTGTATACCTCAATGACCGGTAATCAAACGATGTCTCATCGTGTTCGACCTCAACTCATTTATTCACATGATGTAGACTTGCACCATTGGCGGATTGTATTGAATACTTAAAGACATCACTTTGTGGCCATAGCTTTCCTGTGTTATTGCTTCCATTTCATTGGACCAGTACCTATTTGACTTCAGTGATCATAGGAGATTAGATTGTACTCCATGGCATACAGATATCTTCAAATTGATTTTTGAGACTGGTTTCACTGGGCCTTGTTCATGACTATGACAACTCTTGGCATGTAACTGCATTTATATTTTCCTATTCATGGCCATGAACACTTGTTTGGTGTATTTTCCACATGGATCTACATTGTATTCTTGGCATCCATGTATGCAAAGTCAGTACATAATGTAATGGGCAATTGAGTTCGTCCAACTAGTTCTCTACCACTCCACTTCTGGGTTATTTATAATGTATTTCAGCCATCGCAGATACTCCTCTGATCTCACACATTAGGGGGCATCTGTTATAGCAATATTTTCCTCACCATGACTATCTTTCACAGAGGGCCTTTTTTCCATTTCCTTATGCAAACTTATCAAACCCCTTTTTGATCAATCCAGAGCCAAAAATATATATTTTTCCACATATATGCTCCCTAACTGCTTTGTAAGATGTGTATACGCTTGTTGCTCCACTACATCTTGTGTATATTGGGATTTGTGCCAGAAAATACAAAATGAGGTCGAGTTTCCATGTCACGACAAAAGATCTCTGATCTTTGGCCTTCCATATACTGGAAATGTTCTGAATCGGCCCTTCAATTGCATTCTGGAGGCTATAAAATCACAATTTCAAGATATGGAAAAAGAGGAGAAATCATTCAACTTTGACAGCAAAGTTACTCTGGAGAAATTACTTCATATTGAGTTTCCATCCCTTTGTCCCTCAAGTCTGAACACAATGTTCATCCCCCAAGCTCTTCCCTTATTGTTGAGAGGACCTCATTGCCTCTTTCCTATGAGCTTGCCTTTGGTGTAGGATTGAAGTGGTGGAGACCCAGCTGGAAGAAACTTGGTTTCTTAGTTTCGAACCGTGCCGACACGAAAGTCTGTAATGTTGATACTTATGTTGATCAATTATTAATAGAAATACTCCTTTCCCATCCTATAGATATCTTGCAAATATATGATTATTATCCATGGGCATGTTTGTAATGCTTATTAATGGATTGTGCTATCTGATGTGCTAACTCATTTTATATATTGTCACTATATACTTGCATCTCTTGTTTGTTGAGAACTTCTTACAGGTGTAAAGATTTGGTTCAAAGTGCTCAACAGTGGAACGACATCAAACAATTGGATTGAGGTAGGATTCGTCCTCATATTGAACATTAGTTTATATAGCACATGTTGGAATTGAGTTGATTTCTGCATCCATACTTGTATGTTGTGGTTTACCCTTGGCCATAGAGAGTTTTTCCCTTGTAACACCTGGCTCGGTGACCAGTTGGGTGGTAGTGTCATACCGCTACATGTTCATGGTCATGATAGGTCGTCTCATGATGATACCTCCTATCCACCAACAAATGCCTTGAGTGAGTTATTCTTATGTGGGTCCCCTTTTCTTGTTGAGAAGCATTTCAGTGCTTTCTCGGGGATCCCTGGGCAAAGCATCTCGAAGGTTTAAATTTGACTCTTAACTTTTTCCAACTACATTTCCCCCTGGGCCTTTAGCCCCTTCTTCCCATGAGGTAAGGTACAACTCTTTCCAAGTGGAGCCTTCCCCAATGCCCAAAAATGTGGATAGATGGAGGGGATAAAGATGGAAAATGGTAAGTATGGAAGGAACGGGTGATGACTCTTGAGAGATCCACTAGGTAACAACTTATCCTAAAAGGAAACCAACTTACCAGGGCACTATGCGACCCTCCCAGTTTTAAACAAGGCAAAGAGCATAAAGTCAAGAAAACGTTATGAAATCTAGAAATATTCAATGCAACATGTTAAAATGTTTTAAAAATCAGAGTGATACATACTATGATACCCAAACATATTACCTCTTGGAGCAAGACTCATTTCCATTTCAGGATGAGTCCGATGTGATGAATACTGTTGCTGGTGATATGTGGACTGAAGAAAATAGGGGCCCTTTGGGGCCATGCTTAACTCGCCTGGCTCTCGGCACTCCATGTCTAGGACATGTGGGCCTCGAGACATGATCTCCTTAGTTATTCCTAGGCTAGGGGATAACATGCAGCAAAGTGAATAAAATATTTTCAAATAAACTGGAATGCCATTTTCTGAAGGAAAAGGACTAAAAAACTTGTTGATTCCTGGGCGGAGGTTCCCTACATTCATCAATATTGCCAAAATCTAAAGTAATTTTTTCACAAAAATAGTTGGTGCTCAATTCTAGAAACTTGTAAGTGGGTGAGGGAGCCCAACTTTTGGTTCACATTGCAAGATGATGTATTAGTGCTCAATACTACCTCTTCTAGGTCTCTTAGTTCTTGATAGTAGAATGAATTCCTTAGGGATTAAGCCAATTTCTTCCAAAGCTTAGGACACTGACTCTTGTGAAAAATCATGCAACTGCCAAAAAAACATAGTTAGCATCAAGCTTGTTTTACACAAAATAGATACTATGTGTTTTGGTACAAAATAGATATGTTTTGGTACAATAAGAAATGTATTGTATCCAATTTGGAAAGGAATTCCCTCAATTGAGAGAACCATGGTGAACATCAAGAGAGGATTGAGAGTGAACCGAACTACAAGATCGATGAGGTCAATAGTATGAAGACCAACTTCTTCCTTACATTTGTTTAATGGACATGTTTTGTTAGCAACCAAGAAGGAAAAGGAAATAAAAATCTGACAGATCCAGAGGAGATTCATTAGGAAGGGTAAAAATGATGTTTAGGTTTTGTTATTTTATGTTGGCATCCACTAGTTTATGTTTGACTATGTTTTTATGTCAACCTAGCTATGTCATAACTTATTTGGAAATCGGTTGTAGTAAAATTCATTTTTTGGAATGTTTGAATATATTATTTTACCAAGAGAATTCTCTAGTGATAGGCTCTGGATAGTCCCATAGTCCAACTTTTTATCTTGTTCGCAAAACACTGGTTTAGTTACGCTCCAAACTCTCTCCCTATCTAGAGTCTTTTTGTGACATTGTATTTTGAATAGAATCTTTCTGCGTACAAGAAAAAACATTAATAAAATGCTTATTTGTGCTTAAATAACTAAAATCCCAAGGCAATAAATTCTACATCTTAAAATATAATTGAAGTCTAAATATTCAACTCATAATAATAATTGTGATACTCAATTTTACTAAGTAAATCTATAGGAAAATGTGTCGAACATAATTCCTTATAGATCTATAAAAGTTAGGTGTTTAGTGTAATTCTTAACAAATTGAGAATATGGTAGTCGTGCCATGTACATATTGATATGTTCCACAATTTTAGCTTCAAAGTGTTGGTGTGAACGAGTAACATTGTATTAAATATGTGGAAAAGATTAGAAAACATAATCTTGGTCAAAATGTTCTTGCTCTTTACTTGAATTGATAACTTCATGAATGACAATGGAAACAAAACCATTGATTTTATCTTCAATCTCTTAAAGCACATAAAAAAATCTTAGTATATTTATATGCCCTGAAAAACACAAGTAAAACCAAATTGTAGATTTCTTTATTGATGTAATAAGATTTATATGCATTAAGTTTTCCTAAGACAAATATAGGGGATTTTATAGTTATAGAAACATTTGTTCTTCATGTTGGAAGATTGGTTGTTGTCATTGATGTCAACCCTAGTCATGGGTTTTGGACCGCAAGATTGATGAAGGTATTTGGACATGAAGGAAAATGCACATGCTGATACAACACACATGGATGGATAGTATACATCATGTTGTTTCTGGTGGTATGTGGCACGTCACGTGGATTCTCATGGTTGAGGAGAAATGAATTTTTGAAGATGACAAAGTGAATTATACATGTAGGCCCTGAAGATAATTACAGAAAATAATTACAAAATAAGAAAGTGTCAGGTCAGCCCTAATGTTAAAAGGAAGTGACATAAATGGTATAAATAAAAATTATTATACATTCATTTGATACAAGTCAAATTTCAGAGGGAAGAAAAAGGAAAAGAATGCCGGATTTCAAGGGAGGATGAAGTCTTTTGGTGATGTGTTCTAAGGTATGTTATTTTTAGGTCATCTTACCATTTTTGCTATAACTTTTTTTCTAGAACGATTCAGATGGTTAAATCGCTATGCTATTTATAATACATATCAAGGTACCTCTGGTAAAAAATTCAGCTCTTGATTCACTATAATTATGGAGATACACTCTGTGGAAGATAGGGTTTATGACCAGTCCTGAAGCTAGTCAATAAACAGGTGTTTCGGGTAAAATAGTCATAACGTCTTCATAAAGAATCCAAATGAAGTGGGACCACTTACATTGGAAATAGTACAGACTTTAGTTTCTTGTATGCGAGTTTTAGAATCGGATGTTAAATATGGAGTGCGGGGCATGCTTTACAAGTTGGGTCTTCTAAACAGACCAGAATTGAATAAAGTCTACCATTCTTTCTATAACCTCTTTTTGGGGAGGATTCAAGGAGTGAAAATTGGAGGGGTTTCAGAGACTACATTGAGTAATATTATCTACAGGATCAGAGTACTCCAAGAATTGAAGAATTGCATAAATTGAAGAAGTCTCAGGAAACATTATCAGGTTCTATGTGATGATTGGTTGATGGTGACAATTTAATGTAAAGTTTTATTATCTCTCATATATTCTTGGGTGGAAGGAAGGGGAAAGGATGAAGAGTTCAAATATATATTGATATTGGAGGATTGTATCTTCCTCTTGGAGGTTTATCCCTACCTTTACATTTGGAAGCTATAGCTACCTTTGGAAGTCATTACTTCCCTTGAACAAAAGCTATTGATTATTTCTCATATATTGTGCATGGTGTATTGTGGTGTATTGGTGTTGTTATCCCCGATATATAGGGATAACTAGGAGATCATGTCTCGAGGCCCACATGGTCCTAGACATGGAGTACCGAGAGCATGAGTGACTTGAGCATGGCCCTGGAGGGCCCATCTTTCTTCTTCTCAGCCAGCTTTGTCCTGTCAGCAGTACCAGCTTCCATCACTACTGGCCTCGGCTTGCATCGGAGAGGACTCTTGCTCCATGAGGTAATTGGTCCGAGCTATCATGGTATGTGTCATATTTGATCGTTATAACCTTCTTATGTATGCATTAGGTTCCTTTCATTTCGGATGACTGCTTGGACTTTACACTAATCCTCTTGACCATTGTTGGGGTGATTGATGGGGCAACTTAGCAAGCCGGTATTCATGGGTCTTGGTTAGCCACCAAGGGGGGTTTGTAGAGCCATCGTCCGCTCCCACCATCTTATCACTTTTTCATCTTATACCCCGCTCATCCATCCAATTCCCCTAGTCTGGCCATTAGGATGACCTTCCAGGGTACATCTTGTCTTGTGGGAAGAAGGGGCTAAAGGCCCAGGAGGTAAAAGCAGCTGGTAAAAGATAAAATCCATAGGAAAATGAAAACCTAGAGATGCTTCGCCCAG
>ML780329.1:650355-661426 GCA_009831015.1 Picea engelmannii
CCATTCAAAAAGTCCTTCCTTTGACTTGAAGGCGGTCTTCCATACATCTGTCTATTCTATCGGGACCTAGTGGTAGCCAGACTTCAGATCAATCTTACTGAAGTATTTGGCCCCCGTGAGTTGATCAAGGAGGTCATCGATTCAGGGAATTAGGTACCGGTTTCTAACAATGATTTTATTCAGAGCTCGGTAATCAATACAGAGTCGCCAGGTTCCATCTTTCTTCTGTACCAACACGATTGGGCTCCCGCAAGGTGATGAGCTAGGGTGTATGTGCCCCTTGTGGAGCAGTTCTTGGATCTGTCTCTTGATCTCCTCATTCTCTAACAAAGATCGACGATAGACTGGCCCATTGGGTAGTGGTGCACTGGGGGTCAGATCAATGGGGTGCTTGACCTGGCAGTGCAGAGGTACCCCTGTAGGTGAGGAGAAGATATATGAGTGTTCTTCCATGACCTTATCTACTTGCTTCTTCTGTGTGGAGAGGTCGGTCACAGAGAACCTAGATGTGGCTGTGATCTTTCTCTTATTCTGAGAGCGAATCACGAAGAAGACAAACTTCCCCATCTGAGAGATGACCTTCCTGCATTGCTTGGCAGAGATCAAGGAAATAGCACTAGGTGGGACTGCCTCAGGTATCCTGTACAATTTCCTGTTCAAAGTAATAATAACACTACGAGGCCTAGACTCATATATAGCATGACGTTTCCATAAATAAGGTTGGCCCAAAAGAACATCACAAACTTCAAGAGGAGCAACATCACACAATACCTCATCTTTGAAGGGCTTGATGCCATATGACAGTTGACACTGTTGGCCGACGTGAAGATCGCTTCCTTGGCGGAGCCAACCAATGGTGTAGGGTTGTGGGTGCGGTGTTGTTGGTAGGGCCAACCGCTTGATGACCTATGCTGAGATGAGGTTCTTCTGGCTACCACTGTCAACGATGAAGTGTAGTGGGGTGCCTTTTACCCACATCTGTGAATGGAAGAGGCGCTCTCTTTCTTCTGGCTCGTCTGGTTCACCAGGCTGGATCTTGGTGGTAGCAACGGTGGCACTGGGTTCCGCATCAATGATCCATCTTCCCCTTTCTGGTTCTATCTCAGAGTCAGAATCTGCATCTGATTCAGAGGCTTTCACTTCAGCCACCAGTGACTGCTTTGAGCGATAGTCAGCAGTGTTATCCCAAGGGCTCTTATGGAAGTCGCACCACTTCCCGGTATCTTTCTTTGTCTTTCCAGTGTCCTTCTTTGCTTGCGGCTTGTACTGGTTGTCTTGATATTGTCCATATTTTCTCTGTCCTTTGTTCATTGGGTTGGGGCTGCCCTTTCCTATCTTTTGTTGTGAGGGGTTCTCAGGCCCAAATTAACGCATCTTTTGTTTGAGCTTCTGCTCGATTTTGACGGCATATTGGTAGGCCGTGCCCAAGGATGAGATGTCTAGAAATTCAATTTCAGTCTGGATGTATCTATGTAGAGCACCACGATACTTGAGCACCAGATGTCGCTTTGAATCTTTGATACCCAACTTGGTGCGCAAGGTATGGAAGATATTTGTGAAATCTGGCATTGCTTGGTCTCTTTCTTGCCGCAGTGTGGTCCATTTGGTATACAAGTCGTCATAACTTCCGATAGGATAGTATTTTTCCTTAATAGCATCCCTAAAGGATTCCCAGGTGGCCATGACTGAAAATAATGAGGTTTCCTCTATTTCCTTTTTCTCACAAAAATTTTCCCACCAATCTTTGACATGGGGAATGGCTTTGAGGAGCGCAAAAGTAATCTTTTCTCTATTCGAAAATTTATGAATAGAAAAATACCCTTCTAGTAGATTTAACCACTTGTCTACAACATCCGTGTCTATATGACCTTCAAATATAGGAATATCAAAGTTTATTTGTACCTTGAAGGGGTCGGCGCCTCCGTTCGAAGAAGATGCATCGCCTGTTGGTAGTTGCCAAAGGATTTGCACAAAACTATCCATCATCTTGTTCCTCTGTTGTGTGAGGGCTTCCTCAATCAACAGTTTGAAAGGATCTCCTATCCCGTCATCTTTCTTTTCTCCTTCCATGGGAGGTTGCTTGGGCGTGCGAGAGCTTCTGCCCTCAAGAGAAACAAGCTCGAGACCCAACTCTTTGTACTCCAACCTCGTTGGGGACATGCATTAAGACGACAAGGAGCAGACCGCTCTGATACCACTGATCCAGATTTTATGAGCAGAATGAAATGAATATAGATTATTAACAGGTGCTTAACACAAAATAATAGAGATACAGTAAAACTGGTTTTCTATTCAATAACGAAATAAGCTGAAACTATAAAATGCAGCGGAAACAAGCTTGCTGGAATGGTGGTGGCTTATCTCTGAGAAGAGATTGACGATAGCGCGCATTCACAAGAAGAAAGTTATAATGAGGCTCTGAAATCCTTTTTACAATAAGCAAGAATTCCAAAAACCCTATACATCCAAAAACCTAACCCTAGGAGATGAAATGCCAAAAGTCATGTGGGCCCCGTTTGGGTAAGCTAGTACATCAACTTCCCAGGGTCGTAACTTTTGCATACGATCTTTGTTTTAGGCGTGTGATAGCCCGTTGGAAAGGTATCACCGAGGAGATTCATTTTTGGGGCTCAATCATGCCTTCAGCTATTATTGAGGACCTCAATACTGAAAAACCTTCATTTAGGCCCTCAAAATGGCCCCGAAAGTAAAAACTGCTAAAAATAGTAAATTGCCAAAAATGTCAGAAAACTATTTTGAGCCAGTTGGAAAAGGTGGGTGGCCACCGATATCCATCTAGATCAGAAATGTAGAGAAACTTTTAATAGATGTTAAAACATTTCCCTAATACTTTTGTGAGAAGTGGTTTAAGGCCTGTTATCCCCACTTTTTAGGGATAACTAGGAAATCATGTCTCAAGGCCCACAGGTCCTAGACATGGAGTACCGAGAGAAAGATTGACCTGAGCATGGCCCTATAGGGCCCACCTTTTCTTCTTCCATTTTCCTTGTCTCGTCAGCAGCAGCAGCATCCATCATCATCGACTTGGTCCTGTATCAGAAGAGGTTCTTGCTCCATGAGGTAATTGGTCCAGGTATCATGGTATGTGTCACTTTTGATCGTTAAAACCTTTAAATATATGCATATAATTCCTTTTATCTCTAACAACTGCTTGGATCTTACATTTTCCCACTTGACCATGTTTGGGGGGGTTGACAGGGTGCCCTATCAAGCCTGTGTCTGTAGGTTTTGGTTTTCCACTGGGGGGTTTCTGAAAAGCCATCGCCCGCTACCCTCATAAAACCATTTTTACATCTTGCTTCCCACTCATCTATCCCATTCCCCTTGTCCAGGCATTGGGCTAAACCTTTTGAGAATTGCACCTTACCTCGTGGGAAGAAGGGGATAAAGGCCCAGAAGGTAAAAGCAAGCTGGTAAAAGATAAAAGACTAAGAATAAACCTCGAGATGCTTCACCCAGGGATCCCCGACAAAGCAATAAAAAGATTCTCAGCAAGAAACAAGAGGGACCCAGTAAATAATAAAACAAGACCTAGTCAGAGGATGGGGGGGTCTCATTACGAGCCAGCCTATTATGTTCATGGGTACCTAGTAGTATGACATTGCCATCATCTGGTTACCATGCCAGGGCAGTGACTCTTGGTTGCATGGCCAAGGGAAAGGGGGTCTCATCACGAGCAAGCTTTCTCATTTCTGCAAAAGTACTTGTGGGTAATGTTGTCAGCTCTGGTCACCATGACAAGGCAGTGTTCCCTGGTTAGCTCTTGAACAAAGGGAAAATAAACAAAAGAGTTGGGACCTAGTCAGAGGATAGGGGGCTCATCACGAGCCAGCCTATTAGATCCATGGGTACCTAGCAGTGTGACATTGCCATCATATGGTTACCATGCCAAGGCAGTGACTCTTGGTTGCATGGCCAAGGAAAAGGGGGTCTCATCACGAGCCAGCCCTCTCATTTCTACAAAAGTACTTGTGGGTAACGCTGTCATCTCTGGTCACCATGCCAAGGCAGTGTCCCCTGGTTAGGTCTAGAACAAAAAGAAAAAACAAAGGCGAAAATGGGCTTGGAATAAATGCATCCATGACAGGGACAAATCGCCTTCTACAAAGCCACCCAAAGATAACACATTGCATCCTTTGCCCTTACTGTACCCACATTCTTGGACTTCCCATGACCACATCATCCACTTACGAGGCTTGAATGATTTCTCTTTGGGAACTTTCCTTTTTATGTGGACACTAGCCCAATAGAACAACTTGTCTTTTTCCCCAGACTTGTATAGCAGGCTTGTGTAATGTCTTTGAGCTATTGGAAGATGTATTAGGGATTTCATGCATATGTTTGATAATTTTAATGATGAAATGTGATTGACATTGCTATGATCCCTATGACTGATGATCCCACGGAGGGCGTGGCTTTTGATGTGCAGGACCATACCCGACGAACAAGTACCATTTGGACCAGTACAAATGGGGAGATGGTCAGTTCGGACCTCCATGGGGCTGAAGAGCCCACCAGATGGATGTTGAGACCCCATCAGGGGGCAGAGACAGGGCAAAGGATGGTCAAAGGTTTTTCACCTTAGAGGAAGAGGACATCCCATCAGGGGCACTTTGGCAGGACTAGACCTAGGGGGATGACCCCTTTTTCAGTGGAACGCTAGACTTGGAAGGCTTAGGACGTCCCCATCTTCACCATGACGTCATCTGTCTTCATGGACACTTTTGGAGGCAAACTGGGCAGTAGTGGCACGTGTGGCATGTTTGAGAGGCCCCTAGAGGGCTAACATTTTTCTCCAAGATGTCTCATTTGCCCCAAAAGGGGCTAGCACCTCCCTTGAAGGGGATTTTTACTCTCTTTTCTTCTTAATTAGGGTTTTTACTTAGCATTTAATGTAAAAATGGTATTATTTTGACATTATGGCCCTGTCGGCCTTTTTATGACCTAAAAGTAGATTAGGTCATTGATACACTATATATTGAGGAGTTTTAGCCTCATTTTATCATCATTCATCACTCACTCATTAGTGAGGTCTGATTTTTAGCGCCCTATTGGGGTTTTTGGCTGAACTAAGTGATGCGCACTTGTTGAAGGAAGAGATTTTTGGCATTTAAGGTGTTTCTCTTGAAGGAAGGTGTTACAACTAGGGTTTGCATGGTTATTTCTTCATGATTTGTAAGTATTTTTCTGCAAAACTTCTTGATTCAATGGTTGTAGTTTGATTTCTTGCATCTATTTATAAATATTGTTGAATCAAAACCCTAGGGGAAAAACACACAAGTAGGTCATTGTCTTATGTCCCCTGATAGAGAAGCCTTAAGCCATTGAAGAGGAAAAAGAGAGCCTAGCCATAGCTACACTCATTTTTCTTTCTTCCTCGTGCTAGCCGTACCTTTTTTTTAGCCAAGAAGAGTGAGACGTCCCTGGCCTAGGTTTACTACACGAGGGTTGTACTATTCTAGGGTTTGTTGATAGGCTTTGCTCTAGAAACACCTCCCTCAACAAAACCTCTTGTCTTGGTCTACTTTTCTGTTTTTGGGCTAGTTGTTTGCCGGGAAGGAGGATAGAGAATGAGGCCTTTCTTTTGCAACACTAGAGTGAACCTCTCTCCCCTAGGGTTCTGCTTTTAAGGCCCTTCTCTAGAAGCACCTTGAAACTTTTCCCTCCAGTCCTTTGAAATCTCTTTCCCTTCAACTCTTGCATCCATCATTTATTGACTCCTTTAACCCTAAGGCACTAATCTCCAGCCTCCAACGTTGAATTGAAATCAAATCCAAACACTCTCAAACTTCTTTCAAAACTAAAACCCTAACTACACTAACCCTAACCTACTAACCCTAGAATGTTGACGTCACCCTTGGTTATTTCATCTTGATGCAGCAACATTTCATTTTATAAGAAATTGAATGATAGTTAAAGGCATTTATTATATGGTGTGTTGATTTGTTACATTGAATGTCATGTCATTCTAGCATTTATTGAGGAAGTGATATTATTTGCATTGCTATATTGATAAACATTGACTTCATCAATATTTATTGCCGTAATTTTTTATTTGAATATTAGATAGTCATCAATATACATGAAATACTAACCAAGACCTGCATATATCAAGTTTGTTTTTGTTTTGTTCTCGGGAAAGAACTCTACTTGGTTATTATTCATCTTTATTGGTTGTTTAGCTGGGACTATCTTTTGGTGGTAACTTGTGAAGGGGAAAACATGTCTTTGACCTTTTATCCTTTTTCCTCTTCAAAACCCCAGGTTACCAGGGACGTCTCCCCTGGGCCTAACCTCCCTAAACAGAAAAAACCTGCCCATCGTGGTGACATTGGGTGGGATAGGTTCCTCTATCGCCAGTTTGACCTACAAACTTCAAGATTTGTCCTCCCTACAAACTATGCAATAACATTTTGGCGTCGTTGTTGAGGAACACTGAGTCAAACCTTCCTCAAGATGACAACTTTTCGGTAAGCCTTGCCCCTAGATGCCTTATCTTACAAGCTTACCTAGTGACTCCACTAGGGTGTTTTCCCTATTTCTTTGATAGTTCCAAGAAAACTATCTAGCGACTCCACTGATGACATAGCCAACTATGACTTCACAATGGGACCCAGGAAACTACAAGCCCTTAGACATGGATAGCATCCCAGGGTACCCTCAACAAATGCCCTTTGAATACATAAAATTGCTCCCTGGATTCGATGGTGGTGATAGAGAAAGAGCTAACTATCATATCAGAAATTTATGGAGCTTCTTCCTATCCCATCCTATCGATGATTATGTTGAGGACGTGGTCATGAAACTTTTCTTGAACACTCTTTGGTGATATGCCAAAGAATGGTATGACAACCTCCCTAATGCCAACATCACAACTATGGAGCAATTTGAGAAAACCTTTCTTGAGAGATGGGGAATCAAATCAAAAGACATCCCAGCACTATTAAAAGAACTTGAGCATATGAAGCAAGCTGAGGATGAAACCGTTGGGGACTTTCAAGTTAGATTTGAGAGAAATCTATATCAAATTCCTGAGAGTCATCATCCCGAGGAGAGATACCTGATCCATCTCTTTACTCATGCACTCTTGGGGTATCCGAGTTTCCCTCTTGATAAGAGAACCCCAAGGTCGCTCGATGAAGCCTACTACATGGCTGCAGTAATTGAGGAGAAGGTCTCTTCACTTGAGATAGGATGCCTCTTTTCCTTGAATACTCTCAATGGGGAGAGTTTGTTTACCCTTGAGAGCTTCATCAATGATTTCCAGCAAGAAGGGGAACAAACCACAGATCAACAAGGGATCACTAAGGATATAGTTGAGGAGCCAAAACCCAATGACGAAGTATCAACTTTCCATTTTCCTTTTGATGAAGTGATCCATGATCCTTATCCACCTGCACAACAACAACACGATAAGGTTAGTTTCTTTCCTTTTCAGGATTTTGATGATACCTTGTTTCATGACTCAGAGAGTGGTGGAGAAATGGAATCCCCAAATGAAGAGCATCTTCCTTGCTGCATGACCAAAGAAGAAGGATCTACTCAGGAGGATAAGACTATAATGCATACCCAAGTCCTCGAAGATCCTGCACAAGAAGAAAAAATAAGTTTCCCTCCTCTCCAAGATTCAGTTAATTGTCTACTTTATGATTTGGAAGAAGAGAATGAGATGGGTGAGCTTTTGAATGTTTCAAAACCTCCATGTTATGATATTGATACTAACATATCTGATTATGATGAGTTCATACATGTTGGGAGATGTAGGTGGGATGCATTTGGTTATGATATGGATCCCATATATGACATAAAGAGTCATCTATGGGCGTTTCCTTTGCAATTATCACAACAAGCTCTTGACTAGTGGCAACAGGGAGATAAGATTTTTACTGACACTCCCCAAACACCCAAGGTTGACCAAGTACAACGTTTGCCTAAAAATTTCCGGTCTTACCTTGAGGCCTTTGATGAGTACTCCTTCGAACACTTGGATTTACCCTACGAAGATGACTATCAACCACCACTATGCTCAGATTTTGATAGGAGTAAAAACATTGTTTGCCTAAAGAAGGATTCTCATGACCGTTTTCTCTAGCTACCTACTATTACCTTACCTCATTGTTTCATTAAAGGTATAGTTGGGAAGTGTGTCTTTTACATTGAGTTTCCTCTTAAGCAAACCCTAGAATATAGGGGTTGGTCGAAAACTATGAGTTCAGGTCTATCTTCTTAGTGTTTCAACCTTCCCTTGAGAGTTGGCCAGTCCTCTGTTAGATCTTTGTCGATTCCTTCCAGAGATCCAGAGTGTGAAGACGTCCTAGGTAGACAGTTTACCAACCCTCAGAGTCAGTGTTTTGAACCTTGGACTTTTCATGACCCTTTCCGAAGGTGGATTGAGTGCTTTCCTCAGATATGGACTTGGCAAGATTTTATCCCTCCCACCCGCCTCCATGAGTTAGACTTTATGATTTTCGATGATATGATATATGTTCTAACCCATGTCATTTATGTGCTTGATTTATCACTATTATGGTTTATGATGAAGCACAAAGGCAGCTATCGCAGGACATTGCTGGATTGGCTTCACTGGTTGTTTGACTACACCAAACATTCCAGCCAATGGGTAAGTATAGGTAAGAAGTTTGCTTTCACATTCTTACTTATTGATTGATTTATTTTAGTACATATATCTATGTGTGCTGGGGTGGCATTACCACCCAAATTTTGTTACTGATACCCCTATCGAGATTGAGCAGGTCTGCAGGTTATGCCAGAGATGTTGAGGTTCTCATGCGCTCTATGGTGAGCACATGGCCCTGAGTTTGAGCCAGATGTTATCCCCACTTTTTAGGGATAACTAGGAGATCATGTCTCGAGGCCCACAGGTCCTAGACATGGAGTACCAAGAGCAGCATTGACCTGAGCATGGCCCTGGAGGGCCCACCTTTTCTTCTTCCATTTTCCTTTTCTCGTCAGCAGTAGCAGCATCCATCATCATCAGCTTGGTCCTGTATAAGAAGAGGTTCTTGCTCCATGAGGTAATTGGTCCAGGTATCATGGTATGTGTCACTTTTGATCATTAAAACCTTTAAATATATGCATCTAATTCCTTTTATCTCTAACAACTGCTTGGATCTTACATTTATCCACTTGACCATGTTTGGGGGGGTTGATAGGGTGCCCTAGCAAGCCTGTGTCTGTAGGTTTTTGTTTTCCACTGGGGGGTTTCTAAAAAGCCATCGTCTGCTCCCCTCATAAAACCATTTTTACATCTTGCTTCCTGCTCATCTATCCCATTCCCCTTGTCCAGGCATTGGGCTGAACCTTTTGAGGATTGCACCTTACCTCGTGGGAAGAAGGGGCTAAAGGCCCAGAAGATAAAATCAAGCTGGTAAAAGATAAAAGACTAAGAATAAACCTCGAGATGCTTCACCCAGGGATCCCCGAGAAAGCAATAAAAAGATTCTTAGCAAGAAACAAGAGGGACCCAGTAAATAATAAAACAAGACCTAGTCAGAGGATGGGGGGTCTCATTACGCGCCAGCCTATTATGTTCATGGGTACCTAGCAGTATGACATTGCCATAATCTGGTTACCACGCCAGGGCAGTGACTCTTGGTTGCATGGCCAAGGGAAAGGGGGTCTCATCACGAGCCAACCTTCTCATTTCTGCAAAAGTACTTGTGGGTAACGCTGTCAGCTCTGGTCACCATGCCAAGGCAGTGTCCCCTGGTTAGCTCTTGAACAAAGGGAAAATAAATAAAAGAGTTAGGACCTAGTCATAGGATAGGGGGTCTCATCACGAGCCAACCTATTAGGTCCATGGGTACCTAGCAGTATGACATTGCCATCATCTGGTTACCACGCCATGGCAGTGACTCTTGGTTGCATGGCCAAGGGAAAGGGGGTCTCATCACGAGCCAACCTTCTCATTTCTACAAAAGTACTTGTGGGTAACACTGTCAACTTTGGTCACCATGCCAAGGCAGTGTCCCCTGGTTAGCTCTTGAACAAAAAGAAAAAACAAAGGCAAAAATGGGCTTGGAAAAAATGCATCCATGACAGGGACAACTCGCCTTCTACAAAGCCACCCACAGACAACACATTGCATCCTTTGCCCTTACTGCACCCACATGCTTGGACTTCCCATGACCACATCATCCACTTACATGGCTTGGATGATTTCTCTCTGGGAACTTTCCTTTTTCTGTGGACACTAGCCCAATAGAACACCTTTTCTTTTTCCCCAGACTTGTATAGCAGGCTTGTGTAATGTATTTGAGCTATTGGAAGATGTATTAGGGATTTCATGCATATGTTTGATAATATTAATGATGAAATGTGATTGACATTTCTATGATCCCTGTGACTGATGAGCCCACGGAGGGCATAGCTTTTGATGTGCAGGACCATACCCGATGGACAGGTACCATTTGGACCGGTACACATGGGGAGATGATCAGTTCAGACCTCCATGGGGTGGAAGAGCCCACCAGATGGATTTTGAGACCCCATCAGGGGGCAGAGACAGGGCAGAGGATGGTAAGAGGTTTTGCACCTTAGAGGAAGAGGACATCCCATCAGGGGCACTTTGGCAGGACTAGACTTAGGGGGATGACCCCTTTTTCAGTGGAACGCTAGCCTTGGAAGGCTTAGGACATCCCCATCTTCACCATGATGTCATCTGGCTTCATGGACACTTTTGGAGGTAGACTGGGCAGCAGTGGCATGTGTGGCATATTGGAGAGGCCCCTAGAGGGCTAATGTTTTGCTCCAGGATGTCTCATTTGCCCCAAAAGGGGCTAGAGCCTCCCTTGAAGGGGCTTTTTACTCTCTTTTATGCTTAATTAGGGTTTTTACTTAGCATTTAATGTAAAAACAGTATGATTTTGACATTATGGCCTTGTCGGCCTTTTTATGACCTAAAAGTAAATTAGGTCATTGATACACTATATATTGAGGAGTTTTAGCCTCATTTTATCATCATTCATCACTCACTCATTAGTGAGGTCTAATTTTTAGTGCCCTATTGGGGTTTTTGGCTGAACTAAGT
>ML780330.1:0-16891 GCA_009831015.1 Picea engelmannii
GAAAACTATCATTGAAGTCGTCTGTGAGGCTGTCTGTGAGGCCATGTACAAATGCATCCAGTGTGTCATCTAATGTGTGAAACAATTGGGCTTTGAATGATTCAAGAATTTCTTTCAGGTTTTGAGAAGAAATAGCCATCTAAGCATCATATGAACTCACCCAATAAGTTACGACAGAAAATCGCGGTTTTTTCTGGAAAAACCCTAAAAAACTGCTGAAGTTAAAATGCTCATAACTTCACTTGCCGGACTCCATTTTGGCTGATTTTTTTTTGAACTTGGGTGAAATTGTGAGAGGAACTCAGATCTGTAATTTATTTAAGCAAATTCGGCCTCCAAATGCTATATAAATAAAAAAAATTCTTACCGTCGTCCGCGAAAAAAGGAAAAACCTTTACGACCGTCAGATCTGGAGAAGGCGCAGAAGGGTTAACCTAGGAATCCCTTCAGACTTCATGACATCAAATAAGCTTCATGAAAAGGTATGAGAAATGCCAAAAACCAAAGCGTCAAAGTCCCAAAGGAGATCTACACCATATATCGTAGGAAAAGCGCTTGACCTTTTGATCAAGCAAAGGAGCAAGTCGTGATTTCGGATTTCAGGAGAATTAGAGTATGTTGAGGGGAGAACTTCCGAAGTCTGAAGTTTTGAAGTGAGAGTAGGCGTGGTGGGGTCGGATGACATTGCTAGAGGTGACATGGACCTTCCTCGACATGCCACGTGCCACCACCTGAGTTGGTCACATATGTACCATGTTGACTCGGGGTTCAGAATTTCAGAATTCGAATGATATAAAGGAAGAAAGTGTGAGAACTTCCAAAGTTCCAAAGCTATGAACTTTTGGAGTCTCGAAGTCCCGAAGTCTCGGAAATCAGATGCTCGAAGTTCCATAGTGTGTGTCAGCCATTGGATGTTGGGTAGACGTGGACTGTTGATCCACACTACTTCATGAGTTCGGTAACTTGGAACTCCGAGAGATCATTTTTTTGTGCTTTGAAAATCTTCTGAAGCTGAAGGTCGAAGGCCTGAGTAAGAACTTATTGACCTAGCACTTGGTCATGACCCATGGTCATGTGGGTTGGGGATTGAGAGAAAGGGGCTAGTGCCTGAAAAATTAGCAGAGAAGAGCTCCGAAAGAAGAAATCTGCGGGGATTCTTGATTGAACAAGAATCACAGAAAATGAAAACTGAATGTTTTCTTGAATCAAATTTGTTTCTGAATGTTGTGGGATTTGTTAAGGAATGATGACCTGACAAATTATGGTTGTCTGTACATTGTGTTTGCAGAAGTTTAAGGAGTGCCATAACCAATTAGAGTTGCCACTGAGCGCAAAGAAATGGAAGAGGCACATATTTCTTCGAGTTCATAGAATGAAATAAAATGGATGGATGTTCATTTAGGAGTTGAAGGGTCGAACTCCAATGGGCATGGAGAAGAGATAGATAAGGAAGGGCATATGATGAAAATCATTGAAAGATTGTGGAAAGATGCCCAAACTCACCGAGAAGATATCATAAAGCTCATGAAAGATAAGGAACAATAGGGGGAATTCAACTTAAAGTTGATGAAGAGTCTGGAGAGAATAAAAAAGAAGTTGGACAAGGATAAGGACTCGAGAAAAATAGGGAGTCACTAGGATTCTAAGGGAAAAAGATAAAGGAGTGTTGGTAGACACCATCATCACTCCCAAGGTCGCTCCAAGAGGAGGGAACACAGTAATTCAAGCCCATCTCGTACCAGAAAGCATAGGAGATCTGGAGTAGGTGAACTGAATGGAGAAATGAACAAGATTAATCCTCCTACATTTGATGGAGAACACGAGGAGGAACATGCCAAAACATGGCTGCTTGGCATGAGTAAATATTTCCAACTATAAAATTATTCCTCTCATGCAGAAGGAAGAATTGTGATGTATCAACTGAAAGGAAAAGCATCCATGTGGTAGGATCACCTTGTGCAGGTGCAACACATTAGAGAGAAAGATATCACTTGGAAAGAATTCAAGAGGTATTTCGAGAAGAAATACTTGACTAAATGATATTATGACAGAAATATGAAAGAGTTCTTTGAACTCAATCTCGGTAGCATGACCATTGATGAGTATGAATGAAGGTTTTTGGAATTACTGAAGTATGCTCCATCCATCAAGGATGAGACTATCAAGATTCAAAGGTATTTGAATGGACTACCACCTTCCATTGTGGACAAGATTTAGTATGATGACCCTAAGACTATGGAAGAAACTATAATAAGAGAGAAATGCTTATATGAGAAGCAAAGAGAGAAGCCTACTTTCTGGAAGGCTTGGGAAGACAAGAAGAAATTCAAGATGGATCAGAGGAAGAAGGGAACTAAGCCACCCTTTTTTAGAAACAATCCTCAAGGAAAGACATCTCTTAGAAAGCCCAGGAAGGTTGAAGTGGGTGGGAAAATTCCAAGACTGCCACCTATGGAATGTTGGGGTTGTAAAGGAAACCATAGGTACATAGGTTGCCCCCACAAAAATGACCAAGTGAGATCTGTCCACAATGTTTAGCAGGATGAAACAGTGGAGTTCATGAGTAGTAGAATACCCAGGATCTATGCATCCCTGGACAAAAAGCAAGAAGAATATCAATTGCACATGATTGAAGTGGAAGGTATGATTAACAACGAACCATTTACTATTTTAATTGATTCAGGGGCTAGCCATAGTTATATAGATCCTAGAGTGGTGGAGAGTTTGCAATTGTTGAGAAGAAAACATGAAAAGTCTTGGTTAGTGTAGCTGGCTACAAGAACCAAGAGGAAAGTCACTGAGTTAGTTAAGTCTTGTCCTATGAACATGAATGGACTCAACACAAAGGCTGAATTTAACATTCTGCCTTTAGGTTCTTATGACTGTCCAATTGGGATGGACTTGTTGGACCAGCACCATGCCATCTTGGACTATCATAATAAGGCATTCACTTTTTTGGATGAGGAAGGAAATCAGGAAACAGTCCAAAGAATTCCTAGAGTTGTTGTTGTCAGAGAAATATCAGCAATGCAGCTGAAGAAGTGCTCCAGGAAAGGCTGTCAATTATTTGCATCCCACTTGGAGGAAGCACCCGAGGATAAGGTGTCAAAGATCGAAGACCATGCGATACTAAAGGAGTTTGAGGATACATTTTAGGAGGTACCCAGACTAACTCCGAAAAGAGATATTGAATTTTCTGTAAACTTGATTCCTGGAGTAGCTCCAATGTCGAAAGCTCCTTACAAAATGAGTACACCAGAGACCAAAGAATTGCAATTGCAACTTGAAGAGCTTCTGAAGAAGGGGTATATATGCCCCAATGTTTCACCTTGGTATTCCCTGGTCCTGTTCGTGAAGAAGAAGGATGAGACATTGAGATTATGTATCGATTTCAGACAATTGAACAAAGTGACTGTAAAGAACAAGTATCCTCTGTCGAGGATTGATGATGTCTTCGATCAGTTGAAGGATGCAAAGATATTTTTGAAGATAGATCTTAGATCAGGATATCACCAGGTAAGAATAAAGGATGAATACATCAGCAAGACCGCCTTTAGAACAAGGTATGGTCATTACGAGTTCACAGTGGTACCATTTGGGTTGTCGAACACACCCGTTTTTTTTATGTTCCTGATGAATGGTGTATTCAGGGACTATCTAGACAAGTTTGCCATAGTCTTCCTGGATGAAATTCTGGTGTATTCCATGTTGGAGGAAGAGAATGAACAACATATAAGGATGGTGTTGCAGGTTATAAGAGAGAACCAACTGTATGCCAAGTTGAGAAAATGCTCATTTTATCAAAACCAAATCCATTACTTGGGGCATATCATTTCAAAGGATGGGATGGCCGTGGATCTTGAGAATATTGAGGCCATCAGAGAATAGTCAACACCAAATAATGTGATAGAATTCAGATCCTTTATGGGTATAGATGGTTATTACAGAAGGTTCATTGCAGGGTTCTCAAGGATAGCTCACCCTATCACTTCCTTGCAAAGGAAGGAGAATAAGTTTCAGTGGACTGAAGAATGTGAGAAAAGATTCCAGCAATTGAAGCAACTATTAACCAGTGCTCCAATCCTAAGGATCGAAGATCTGAATGAAGATTTCATATTGTGCACAGATGCATGCAAAGAAGGACTGGGAGGAGTCCTTAGTCATAATGAATTTGTAATATGTTATGAGTCTAGGAAGTTGAAAGAGCACGAAAAGAACTATGCCACTCATGATTTGGAGTTGGCAGCAATAATACACGCTCTAAAGAAATGGAGGCATTACCTCATGGGAAGGAGGTTCGAACTGAGAACAAACCATAACAGTTTGAAGTATTTTTTGATTAGCCAACCTTGAATGCTAGGCAGAGTAGGTGGCTAGAGTTTCTTTACGAGTATGACTTTTATATCAAGCATATCAAAGGAAAGGAAAACAAAGTGGTTGATGCACTCAACAGGAGAGTGCATGAATTGCATGCTACATCCATTAGCATGTACCGAACTAATATTAAAGGAAGAATTTTGGAGGTTGCAAATGCATCTTTACAGTACAGGGATTTTGTAGCAAAGCTACAGCAATGTAAGATGCCATAGAAAGTGGAAAATTATAAATTGGAAACCGATGGAACACTTATGTACAAGAACATAATTTATGTACCTAATGTTCAGTATTGGAAACTTATGATTTTGAATGAAATTCATAATGTGCCTTATGATGGGCACCCTGGATATTAGAAAATTGTGGCAACAGTCAAGAGCCATTATTTTTGGCCAGGTATGAAGAGATAAATTGCATAATACATCGCTAGATGTATGGAGTGTCAGAAGATTAAAGTTGAGCACAGACACCCAGCAGGGTTGCTACAACCTTTACCCATTCCTGAGTGGAAGTGGGAAGTGGTGACAATGGATTTAATCACAGGATTGCCTAGAACCGGCAAGTGACATGATTCAATCATGGTGATGGTGGACAAGCTTATGAAATATGCCCATTTTATTTCACTAAAGACTACTCACGAGGAAGCTAACATTGTTGATATTTTTATTAGGGAAATAACATGATTGCACAGTATTCCCAAGACAATTTTGTTTGACAGGGACCCAAAATTTACCTCAAAGTTCTGGAAGGGGTTGTTCAAAGAATTCAGAATGAATCTGAACTTCATCACTGCATATCATCCTGATTCTGATGGACAGACAGAGAGGGTGAATAGACTAATAGAAGACACACTAAGGATGTATGTGATGGACAAACCATCTAAATGGGAAGACTACCTACACTCGGTATAATTCGCCTACAACAATGGGTATCAAGCATCATTTAAGATGAAATCAAATGAAGCACTTTATGGAAGAATGTACAATACTCCAATAAGCTGGGATATTCCAGCTGATAGAGCAGTGGTTGGACCAAAATTTCTCAAGGAAATGGAAGAACAAATGCTAAAAATTAAGTAGAATTTAAAGGTTTCCCAAGATAGGTAGAAAAGTTATGCTGATAAAAACAGAACCCAGAGAGAGTTTGAAAGTGGGAGAGCATGTTTTCCTGAAAGTGAAAGACAATAGAGGTTCCATGAGGCTAGGAAACTATTCGAAGTTGGCAGCCAAATTTTGTGGGCCATTTGAAATCCTAGAAAGGATTGGACTAGTTGCATATATGCTTGCATTACCTGCATCCATGACTGTACATAATGTGTTTCATGTTTCATTTATTAAGAAATATATACCTAATTCTAATCATGTTATCAATTGGAATGTGATTTAGGTGGATCAAGAAGGTGTCTTGCAAGTGCATCATGTGCGCATATTGGACCGGAAAAGCAAACAACTCTGAAATCGAGCCATAGGTCTTGTAAAGGTCTAGTGGACTTGGTACGGTCCCGAGGATGCGATATGGGAGCATGAGGATGCTATGCAGACAGAATACCCACATCTTTTTGAATATTCTGAAAATCTTGTTGATGTTGTAAAAGTTGCACTGAGGACAGTGCAAAAATAAGGGGAGGGGATTGTAATACCCCAAGGACGTGCCCCAGTTATATTATGTATTGTAATTATGTTTATAGGTTGGTGAACCAAGTGTATATAAGTTGGTGGGCTTATGTTTTATTTAGGCTAGAGAGCCAAGGTGTTAAAGGCCAGGAGCCTGATTTTTGTATATGTAATTATGAATATCATTAATAAAATATAAAACATCACTACGTGCCGACCAACCATGAAGAAAGAGTGATGGGAGACTAAGATTCCACAAGGCTAGGCAAGGGAGAGGGGGATGAAAGGTTGGAAGAGGGGCTAAGCTTGAGGGCTTAAGTCCTTGACTAATAATTTATTATTATTCCAAAGTGGTGTGAAAGGTATATTTTTATCCTAAGTTCCTAGAAAAGGAAACACATACTTGATGGAGTGCATGCAGCTTCATGGGTGACATGTGTCGGCCCAGGCACACACAATTTACCCAGAAATTGAGTTGTGATGGGGGTTTGTCCTCCATTCTTCCATCTGTTGTCTGAACTATGTTGCCTTTACGTCTGATCTCTGCATACCTCATGCAGCTATGAAACCCGAAACTGTGAGGCCAACCTCTGATGTTTTCCTGAGAAGCTGAGGCATCCTCTGTCTAAAATGTTTGAGTCTGTGTTCGATCTCTGCATTGATTCCTTGTCATGCACCTTGAAAACCAATGGAAAACCTGTGGACTAAGCCGTGTCTCCTGTGTGTCCTATGAACCTAGCTTATCCACACTGCAAATCTAAGTTCATTCTTAACTGTTTGGGTTGCTGTCTTCTGTGAAACCTGAGCATACCATAATTGTCTATGTCGTGTGTGCTATAATTGTGGGTTGTTGTGTCCATGTAGTACCTTGGCTGAGTGTGAACTATTTCCATCATATGTTCCTTGTTGAGCCTTACTGTTGTCCTCCTTGTGTTGGAACAGAGCTGAAGAAGCAGGTTGTCAGGCCTGTGTGCAACACTCTCTCCATGTGAGAGAGGTGGTTGTGTTTGAAGAAGCATGTTGCCAGGCCTGTGAGCGACTCTCTCCAGGTGAGAGAGTGCACAGAGGAAGTGAGAACTCCTACAAGGGATCCTGTAGCTACCACAGAGCTCGGATAATTCTGGTCCGGCCTGTTGCTGAAGCCCAAGGCAAGGAAGGCTTAGCAGCCTAAGGACTGTCCGGTGCGACAGTGAAATTGTATACTATTGGGCTGGGACAGGAATGTGGGGAATGAGATTATGTAAGAAGTGGGAATAAGTGGCTCCTGGGAGAGAATCCATCCTCGTAAACTGTGTGGCTTCCTGTTGACCTTGACTAGCCTAGGATTCCCTTTCTTGGTGGAGCATAACCCCATCTCAGGGGTTACCTACTACTGAAAGTGATGAGCAACGTGGTCTATTGATGGGAGGTTCGTGGAAGGTTTGCACGCAGTTGGTGGTATTATTCCAGTTAAAATATAAGTATTAATTATTTACTTAATTTATATGTGATGCATGTCTATGTCTTTGAAATGTATCATGTATTCCGTTGCAATTATGAACTACTGTTAATTCCATTATTTTTGTATGTTAGCAGTAATCCTGTGATTACTCTGTATTGTTTTGGTTATTTTTCATTAAATATGCATGTTATATATATATATATATATATCTGTGTGTGTGTGTGTGTGTGTGTGTGTGTGTGTGTGTGTGTGATATTCTTCCACGTAGTAGCGTTGCCCGACAGTGGAGTTGATGGTCAGGGACATTACACTTTCCAAGAATATGACCCAAGTACTTGACTTCGGAGGCACCAAAAGCACATTTAGATTGTTTGTGGAAAAGTTGGTGTTGAGCGAGTAGATATAAAACTCAATCCACATGATAAATATGGGATGTCCAGGTTTTACTATAGATCACGATATCATCAAAGAAAACTAATACAAAATGACGGAGAAAAGGATGAAAGACCCGATTCATAAGGATTTGGAAAGTGGAGGGAGCATTACACAAACCAAAGGGCATGACCAAAAACTCATAGTGGCCCTCATGATTTCAAAATGTAGTATTAGGAATGTCTTCCTCATTCATACGTATCCGGTGGTAGCCAAAATGAAGATCAAGTTTAGTAAAGAAATGTGCACCACTCAATTCACCCAAGAGGTCATCAATGAAAGGAATGGGAAATTTGTCTTTGATGGTGAGTTTTCTAAGGGCACGAAAGTCAGGAAACATGCACCAAGATCCTTCTTTCTTAATGACCATGACCACAGGAAAAGAGTAGGGGCTCGTACTAGGATGGATAACACCTGTGGTGAGAAATTTTCTCAATTTCATTTTTTTGGAAAAGGGATGATGATAGGGATGAACATTGGGAGGAAGGATGTTGGGGACAAGGGGAATGGAATGATCATGAACACCATGGGAAAGAGGAAGTCCCTGGGGAGTGGAAAAAACAACTTGATGTTTGGAGAGGATGGAATGGAGGTCATGTGGAACAGAGGGTGTCTCAGTCACGTGAATGGCATGGAGTTGTGAAATAATGCTAGAATCACCTTTTTTGAGGAGATTTTCCATTAGATGGGAACTGATGATCTTCGAGGAACCGACGGTGATTCCTTGGAACTTATATTGTTGGCCCTCCTGGTTGAATTTCATGGTTAATTCCTTAAAATCCATGAGAATGGAACCATGAGTCCTTAGCCATTTTGCACCCCACCAAATGTCACAAGCGCCCATGTCGATAGAAAACATATGAGATTTCATGTGTTACTCACCAATTTGGAGACACACATTTTCAAAATACCCCCCAAATTTCATGGACCTACCATTGGCAATCATGATTTGAAAATTATTGACGACATAGATATAACAATTAGTTTCTTGGGAAATGTGGCGATGAATAAAATTATGGGTTCTTCCACTATCAACACGGATGATGGCCTTCCTATTCTTAATGTAACCAATTAGCTTGAGGTTTTGGGGAGTAAAGAACCCAGTGAGATCATTCAGGGAAATGACTGGTTCAAATTTGGGAGGGTCGGAGGGTGGGTTCATGTTAGTGGGTTCAAGTGACTAGGCCATAGGGGAGGCCTCGATATCATCTTTTGAAGCATCCTCAGAGATGGCCATAAAAATCTTTTGTTCCTTAAAATTATTCCCAGGAAAATATTTTTCATCACAATTATAACAAAGGCCTTTGAGTTGGTGTTTAGCCATTTCTTCTCTGGTCAAGTTATGAAGCTTTAGTGGAGTGGAAGGAGGAGGGGGAGTGACTGGTGTAGGGAGAGGAATAAAGGAGGGTTTTTAGTTTTGAGAAGACACAACCTGTTGTGATTCCTTAGCTCGTTTAGTAGCTTCCACCCAACTTTGAGGCTGGTCCATGAGGACATGGGAACAAATCTCATCCTTGAGGCCATTGATAAAACATTCTCGAAAAAAAGAATCAGACATGCCCTCTGTACGAAAATCCAATCACTCAAAACCGACTATAAAGTCTTCCACTATTCCATATTGTTTCAACTTTGTCAAATTACCTAAATTGTTGGTGTCAGTGTCAAAGTGTTCATAAAGCTCTGCCACAAATTGTATCCAAGCCACGTACCCTTGGTGGGCATTTTTTCTCCATTTCCACCATTACCAATATTCTTGATCTAGATGGAGAACACCATATTGGAGTTTGGAGAACTCATCTGTAATGCCATACAAAGAGAAATAATGTTCCATTTGAGTTACCCAACAAGTGGGATCCGAGCCATCAAATTTGTTCACATCCACACACAAAAGGTGTAGATCACGCTGAAAGTGATGGGGATGAAAAGTCAGGGAATTAGAGGAATTTTCACCTTCAGAGTGAAAATTTGGGTCGGAGGACGGAATATTTGCATGGATATTCAACTTGGTGTAGATCGTGCTAGTGAAGAATGCAAGCTGGATAGCGAGGTCTTGTTTGATGGTTTCCATTTTGGCGTTTATGGAGGAATGCATGTTTTTATTGATGGTGGAAAAATTGGCGTTTATGGAGGAATGCATGCTTTTATTGATGGTGTAAAAATTGGCACTGAGCTGCCTCACTTCTTGTTGGGTCTCTGTGAAATTAGAGGACAAGGAATTGAAGCCAACTTCCAATTCTTGGCTACGGGTGTGGGTCATGATAAAAATAAAAAGGGACGAGTGGGACCACACAAAAAATGGGTTATGGGTGAAGTGTATCATGACGATCAAGGCGACGAGGGAATCCAACGGAGTAATGCCCAAATAAGGGTGTTGGAAGGGGGTCGGGTCCACGAAAAAAAATATTTTTCTAAAAAATGATAAGTATGATTGCGATGAGGGAAAAGAGAGGAATCCAATGGGATAGGGCTCAAATAATGGTGCCAACAGGATCCACACTTTGTTTTTTACTCCTGCAGAGTTATACTCCGATCTGAAGAATAATGCAACATTGAAATGCCCAAATTCTTAATAGGAATAAATGTTTAGTAATTTCGCAACCTGAATGCAAGAGGCATAGTTGCACGATAATAGATCTTGTCTGTTCTATTTTTGTTTCCGTCCCAAGGGTTAGGGTATGCGAGGTGTTTATAGACAAAGGTTTTCTATGTGCTATAACTCTCTGATATATGTGTGGGGTCCACCAGTAGCACTCAACCCAATATCTCAGGGCACCAACTAAGGAGGCTAGACCGTGCCCTTAGCCATACAACCCGACTACCCATGTACTAGAGAGTATCTTCCTGAGTGTTGTTCTTGGTGGCACTATAGCAGTTAGGCCGCTGATCGATTTATATATGGAGGGCTTAAGGAGATATAGGTTTATCTGTAAACAGGTGTTGTATGATGCGCTACCACTTGAAGGTGTGCCAATAGGGATTACAAGGGTGGCCAACAAATGTGCGCTTGAGTACAACTTGTATTTCCTGCGTGTATGACTCCCCGAATGTGGGTTTATGCATGCAACGACAGATCTTTGTAGCTTTAAGACGCCGAAATATGTCTCTACCTTGAAAAAAAAATTAACCCACAGTTTTCTGCCAAGGAAAGTGCTCTGATACAAGTTGTAGTATTTCGGATATAAAATAGTATGTAGAACAAAAATATTTTAGCTAGAAATGGAAGAACATAATTATATAACTAGAACAATACCAGAATAACACCAGAAAGAGAACCTTGATTAATGATAGCAATGTTCACTTGCCTCTTCGAGGGGGAAACCTCCAAAAGAGAAGATCTCTATTACAATAATATCCAATACAAAGCTTCTCATACCCTCTACTCCTATTTATACTAAACATGTCTATCCAAAAGAGCAATCTAGAGGAAGATCCTTCTAGAAGCAAAATCTTTTATTAGGTCTTCTTAGATTTGACTTATTCTTCCTTATTGATAGGCCTTATTAATATTGGCCTTTATTACATGGAAATATATTATTCTATCTATGTGAAGGATTATGGAGGTTAGGCCCCTAACATAACCAAATTCCCAAAACCACAAAGCAAGGAAAGGCCTTGAAAGCATTTATAGTCTTGTCTAGTACCCATGAATAAAAAAATTCCGCAATAATTCGTTGATCCCATTTACTTATGTTTGGATACATCTAAAGATTTTCATTCCATATTACTCTGGAGAAAGGACATTGAACCAAAAAATGGTCCATATATTCTTCATTGATTTTACACATGATGCATATCCGAGGCCCCTTCATGTTTCTCTTCTGGTAATTATCCCAAGATATAATTTAGTTTTTGAGGGATAACCATAAAAAATATTTTCTTTTAAAGGGAAATCTAGCTTCCAAATTATCTATGACCACAAGGCTTTTTCCTCCTCTTGACCTTCCTCCATCTTTGCTATGTAGCTCAATTTTGCAATATATTCTCCAAACTAATAGATTAAGGGCGATTTTGCTTAATAAATTCACAAATTTACTCAATTTCGTTGCCTTTTGCCCTTGCAAATTCAAATCTTTTACCCATTTTCCGTACTTCAAACAAAATATTTCTTTCAACAATGTTCTCTAAATCTTAAATCTTAGGGAAACACTTTCATATAATAAATATATATGAACAAAGTTTCTAATAATATATAATTACCTTTACAACCAATCGAGAGATCTATACTTAACCTTATTTTGTTTCCTCTACCCATATATATATATATATATAGTAATTTAATAAATTTTAATTTTTTATTAAATTTTAAAACAAATTTTTAATATTTATATCAATATTTTTAAAAAGAGCATTTGAGTTATAAAACTTGTATCTTACATTCGATGAGTTTGAGTGAGAGAAAGTGCTCTTTCCACTTCTTTTGGATCCCTCGTGGGTTAAAGCACTTTTATAGGTAATTGATATGCTTCCTTTGACGTGATCCAACATATCAAATGTATATGTTCCCAATTATATCCCTTCGTATCAGATTGGATTTTTTTCCACGAATGTTGAATCATTTCCAAATCTCTATGGATTTCATTTTACCCATTATCAAATGTATATATTTCCAATTATATCCCTTCGTATCAGATTGGATTTTTTGCCACAAATGTTGAATCATTTCGAAATCTTTATGGATTTCATTTTACCCATTAAAATTTAATGCTCGCTCCCTCTCCATTTCGGGATGTGATTTTGGTATTACTTTACGTAAAAATCCCAAATTGTGATATTCAATAAATATACAAATATACTCTTGAGACCAACTTTATACAAATATACTCGTGAGACCAATTTTCACTGTTATCAGTTTTGCATAATGGTTTTCTTGAGGAAGAAAGTTTGTTCTCGATCTCAAATAAAATGGGGACATCATATTTGAGCATAGTTCCATTTTATTTTAATATAGATTATAGTTATTAAGATATTCTATTTTATTTTTATTTTTACCATTCCCTCTTGGTTTAAGGAAGATGTGGATATTGTGAAATTTGTATGTATACAATTATTGTCACTAACATTACAATTTCTCAGTTGAAGCATTTCATGAATCAAGAGAGGGATCTTTGTAACAAATTTATCATTCTTCCATCTTCTTTATGATAATCTAAGAGGAACTTTTGTATCGATGTTTTACACCAGTTCACGTTTATTTATTTCAATGAATCCACGAGCAATGTACATGGTGTTCTTCTTACTTCAGAACTAAGATTCTCTAAAAAAAAATGACAGATAATCAAAAGATTCCAATGATCATAGTGAACAATTGGAATGCAAACATATTGTTTGGATAAAATATGTTTTTTTTTGTCCATTTGAATATATTAAATGATAGTACTCTTTCAGGTACATCAAAAACCATAAACAATTCGGGTAAGTACATGATCCTTGTTTGTACTTGGGAAGTTTCTTCCATATATGTTGCATATATCTATTAATGATGTATGTATCATGATAATTGTTCATCTTCACAACTATGTTTTAACATAGTGATTGTGTTGACTTCTTTTGTGGTCCTTTCTTAGGAGACCACCTATTCCAAGTTTTTTTCTGTTCATAAGTATTGGAATATCAACTACACATTAGGGGAAATTTGGGGTCTAAAATGGGTCTCCTAAGGAAAATAATAAAATAATAGTTAAAATAATAAAACAAGAGTTATGAGTTTTAAAAGGGAAAGGAAGAAAACCCCTTTTTGTTAATTGTATTTTCAACTTATCTCATACTTTTACTCAAATTTCCAGTTTAGGCAGTAGTTGGATGAAAAATTAAATTCTGCATCCATCGAGTACCCACTTTGCATACCTTTTCCATGCATTTCCAGTTTATCTCATTATGGGTTTATCAAAAGTAGACTAGACTATATTAGCTTTACCCTTTTACAAGTTATTATTAGCACTCATGACACCAATAATATATATATATATATATATATATATATATATATATATATATATATATAGTATTTGTAAGATAATTGGGAGTTCCTATCATTATGCATGACTATCTGACGGGAGGTTTTACCGCAAATACTTCTTTGGCTCATTATTGTCGAGACAATGGCCTACTTCTCCACATTCACCGTGTGATGCATGCAATTATTGACAGACAAAAAAAATCATGGTATACACTTCCGTGTACTGGCTAAATCATTGCGTATGTCAGGTGGAGATCATATTCACTACGATACTGTAGTAGGTAAACTTGAAGGGGAATGAGACGTCACTTTAGGGTTTGTTTATTTACTGTGTGATGATTTTATCGAAAAAGATCGAAGTCGTGGTATTTACTTCACTCAAGATTGGGTATCTATGCTAGGTGTTATGCATGTAGCTTTAGGAGGTATTCACGTTTGGCATATTCCTGCTCTGAACGATATCTTTGGGGATGATTTCGTACTACAATTTGGTGGGGGAACTTTGGGACACCCTTAGGGAAATGCACTTGGTGCAATAGCTAATCGAGTTTCTCTAGAAGCTTGTGTACAAGCTCGTAATTAAGGACGTGATCTTGCTCGTGAAGGCAATGAAGTGATCCGTGAAGCTAGTAAATGGAGTATTGCACTAGTTGTTGTTTGTGAAGTATGAAAGGAGATCAAATTTAAATTTGAGGCAATGGATACCTTGTGATCGTGTGACTTTCGTTCTACCAATCAGACTCGGCCCAATCTTTTACTGCTACCACAAATATTAGGCCAAATCGTGAACGAAGATCTAGGATTTCAGATATCAATATCTGGGATTTCCATATATCAATATCTTGATATATATATATATATATATATACATACATATATTATTTTTTTTTGAGGTAAAATATCTCAAACAAAGTGAGTCGAGGAAAAAAATTAGGGGTCAAGGATTCGATATCAAATCCTATTTCTCTTTTACATTGATCTTACAGATCATTTGATAGGGTTGGTAGCTGAGTGGATCAGAGATCACGGTTCCGGACCATGAATTCAAGGGTTCAAATACCTTCTAGCCCAAAATATTTTGTATTTGGGATGAAAATTCCTTTTCATCGCGGCATTGGAGATAATCCTTCTTTATAAAAGAATAAAGGGTTCTATCATAATCCTGGATTGATACTTCAGATTCCTGATCAATAATGAATGGAGATGATTTATCAATGATTCATTTCACTATTCATTGATAAATTGAATCATTCTATTTATACGACTTCTCTTCATACAAAATAATATAGGAAAAGTAAAAATCTTCACCTTTATATAGAAAACTTTATGTCTATAAGGGAGTGGTTCAAAGATAGGCGTAAAATAACTGTATTACTAAATAATTATGTTGAAAGGGATAGTAAGGATGTTAATGAGATGGAGAGGAACAAGAATCTAAGTATTGATGACATTAAATTTAATAGATTACGGGTTCAATGCGATAATTGTGATAGCTTGTTGTATATCAGATTCTTGAGAGAGAATAAAAGTGTTTGTGAAGAATGTGGATATTATCTACAAATGAATAGTTCAGATAGAATATAACTTCCAATTGATCGTGACACTCGACATCCTATGGATGAAGACATGTAAACTGTAGATGTTCTTCAATTTCATTCTGAGAATGAACCCTCTAATTTTGATCCTCTTCATTCTAAGGATGAATCTTATAAGGATCATATCACTTTCTTTCAAATAGAGACAAGTTTAACTGATGTTATTCAAACATGCATAGGTCAATTAAATGGTCTTCCTATCACACTAGGAGTTATGGATTTTAAGTTCATGGGAGGTAGTATGGGCTCTCTAGTAGGCGAGAAAATAACCCATTTGATCAAGCACGCTACTGGGGAATCTCTTCCAGTCATTATGGTGTGTGCTTCCGAAGGAGCATGCATGCAAGAAGGAAGTTTTAGTTCAATGAAAATGGCTAAACTAACTTATGTGTTATATATTCATTAGAAGGATAAAACGTTGTTATATGTATCGATTCTGACATCTCTAACAATTGGTGGAGTGATTGATAGTTTTGGCATGTTGGGAGATATAATTATTGCTGAACCTAAAGCGTACATTGCATTTGCAGGTAAAAGAGTAATCGAACAGAGATTAGGTCAGAAAGTGATTGAATATTTTCAGCTGATTGAGCATTTATTTTGTCATGGTTTATTTTATCAGATCGTTCCACGTAATCTCTTAAAAGGTGTTCTAAGTGAACTATTTCAACTTTAAAGTCTTCCTCGTAAAGAAAAAAAAATGAACGTTAAGTTTTGTTCCTTATAAGGAAAACTGATCAAACTGAGTTCCTTGTAATGAAAGTGACGGTGATACAGTTTCTTATTGCGGAAAAATAATTATTTCTCTATGAGAATTGATTTTTACCCCCTTCTTACCAACAATTTATGATCCTCGATCCTATACTAACAATAAATATAGCCAATTTTCCACTTTCCAAAATCAGCTAAGTTTTTGTCAGGATTCATATTCTTCCACTATTTTACTTATATAATATTAATACGTGTTGTAAAGGATCTATATATATATATATATATATATATATATATATATAGAGAGAGAGAGAGAGAGAGAGAGAGAGAGAGAGAGAGAGATCTTGATTGTTGAACTCAACAGGATCTTATTCAAAAACAATTTTGAATCCAACTTCAAATGCTTTTTGGGGATTTTTAGAAGAGACGGAGAAAGGAACAATGAACATTTGCGTACATGTATTCTATGAAGAAGGACGAATAAGACTTCTCATTTGGTCCCATCATTTATTTTATCTTATAATCATATGGATAAACATTTCATTGAGTAAGTAAGGTACTTGTTCTATGATAATTCCTAACCTACCTTCTTTTTTCGTTCCTTTAGTCGACTTATTACTTCCGAAAATTACCATGGTTCTTATCCATCTATATATTCAGAATGGAAATATTTTTTTGAATCTGATAAAATCCGATTCAAGAAATAGGTTTGGATTTTGGATTTGTTCAATTGTAGAACATATAGAAATATCTATATCTATTTCAGATG
>ML780330.1:16991-34410 GCA_009831015.1 Picea engelmannii
TAGAAGATTCCTCCTCTAGAATGTTCTTAGGTGATGGTAGCACTATATAAAGGGGTTCAAGCAATGTATTGAGACATGAAGAGAAATATTGTATTTGGAGCGGTAGCTCAATAGGAGGATGCCCCCTCGAAGAGGCAAGTGAACAGGAGAGGATTCCTTCCATAATAGGATCCATTGTATGGTGTTTCCCTACCCCAAGTGTTTGATGGTAATAAAGAATATTTTGCATATTGTTCTTATATATCTGTTGTGGTGTTTTTGTATTCAGTATTTGGTTCTTAACACCTTCCAAATAGATCCTATGGCTCTCACACCCAAAATGTTGAGCTCTCTCTCTCCGTGGTCAAATACCACGCTGACTGTGGTTTTATTCTACCATTACTCCTCCTGGTCTTTGTAATACGATCAAATAACCCCTTGGCACTCAAAAACATTCTAAGGTTAGAAATTGGTTCCTCTTAACACAATTTCTACTTGAAACCTTGGGTCAGAACTTGAGTTTTGTCCATTTCGACAACAACTCCTTCCGAACTCTCGCTTCAACTTCCACTGACATGGCCCACTCAGGTTCAATGTTGAAACCTTGGCTCTGATGACTTATTGTAACGTCCCCGACCATCAACTCCACTGCTGGGAAACGCTACTATGTGGAACAATGTCATACATATATATATAACATGGATATTTAATGAAAATTAACCAAAACAACACAGAGTAATCACAGTATTACTGCTAACATATAGAAATAATGGAATTAGCAGTAATTCATAATTGCAATGAAATACATGATACATTTCAAAGACACTGACATGCATCACATATAAATTAAGTACATAATTAATACTTAAATTTTAACTTGAATAACATCACCAAGTGTGTGTAGACCTTCCACAAACCTCCCAGCCATAGACCACGCTGCTCATCACTCTCAGCAGTAGGTCATGCCCGATCTGGTACTAAGCTCCACCGGGAAATGGAATCATAGGCTAGACAAGGTCAATAGGAAGACACACAGTTTATGAGGATGGATTCTCTCCGAGGATCCACTTATGCCCACTGCTCATAGACTCTCATTCCCCACATGCCTGTCCCACTCCAGGAGTATACACGTTCATTGTCACACTGGACAATCCTTTGGTTGCTAAGCCTCACTTACCTTAGGCTTCAACAACATGTCGAACTAGAATTCTCTAATCTATATGGAAGCTATAGGAACCCTTCAAAGAGTTCTCACTTCCTCTGTGCACTCTCTCACCTAGAGAGAGTTTCTCATAGGTCTTCCAACCTGCTTCTTCAACCACAACCACCTCTCTCAACTGGAGAGAGTGTTGCACACAGGCCTAACAACCTTCTTCTTCAGCTCCATTCTAGCACAAAGAGGACAACAGTAAGGCTAAAAAAGGAACAGATGATGGCAACAGTTCACACTTAGCCAAGGGATTGTGTGGCCACAACAACCCACAATTATAACACACACAACATAGACAATTACGATATGCTCAGGTTTCACAAAAGAAAACAACCCAAATGGTTAATCATGAACTCAGATTTGCAGTGTGGATAAACTGGGTTCACAGGACACACAGGAGACATGGCTCAGTCCACGGGTTTTCCATTGGTTTTCAGGGTGCATGACAAGGAATCAACGCAGAGATCGAACGCAGACTCAAATAGTTCATACTGAGGATGCCTTGGCTTCTTAGGAAAACATCACCGGTTGGCCTCACGGTTTTGGGTTTTATAGCTGTGTGAGGTATGCAGAGATCAGACATAGAGGAAACATGGTTTAGACAACGGAAGGAGGAATGGAGGATGAACCCCCATCATGGCTCAATTCTTGGGTTAAATATCATGTGCCGGGGCCGATACATGTCGCCCATGAAGCTGCATGCACTCCATCAAGTATGTGTTTCTTTTTCCCGGAACATAGGATACAAATATACCTTTCACACCACTTTGGAATAGTAATAAATTATTATTCAAGGACTTAAACCCTCAGGCTTAGCCCCTCTTCCAACCTTCCAGCCTCCTCTCCCTTACCTAGCCTTGTGGAAGCTTAGTCCCCCATCACTCTTTCTTCGTGGTCGGTTGGCACAAAGCGATGTTTTATATTTTATTAATGATCTGCATAATTACATATACAAAAATCAGGCTATTGGCCTTTAACACCTAGGCTCTTCAGCCTAAATAACACATAAGCCCACCAACTTGTATACATTGGATCACCAACCTATAAACATGATTACAATACATAATATAACCGGGGCACGTCCTTGGGGTATTATAGAAAGACAGGTGTCAGGGTGGATCCTAAAAATATTTAAGCTATGCAATATTGGCCTCACCCAAAGACTCTCAAAATCTTGCGTGGATTTCTGGGTTTAACAGGATATTATCACAATTTTGTTAAGAATTATGGAAAGATTTCAACACCTCTCACTATTCTCCTTAAAAATAATTGTTTCACTTTGACTCACGCAGCTGATCAAGCCTTTCAAACCTTGAAGGAAGCCATGTGCACCACTCTAGTCCTGGCCCTTCCTGATTTCACAAAGACCTTTGTCCTGGAATGTGATGCTTTAGGGAGAGGAATTGGAGAATTCCTTATGCAAGATGGTTGGATTTTGTACTTTACCAGCAAACAACTATCAGAGCTACATTTGGGCCAATCAATCTATCAAAAGGAAATGTTGTCTATTATGCATGCAATGGATCTTTGGTGCCCTCATCTATTTGGGAAGCTCTTCCAAATTTAGACATATCATCAAAGACTCAAGTATTTTATGGAACAACACCCTTCCTCCCCAAAGCAACAAAAATGGGTGACTAAGCTCTTTGGATATGATTATGAGAACATTTACAAGAAAGGAAAAGAAAAGGTGGTTGTTGATGCACTTTCAAGAAAATATGAATATGATGGGTCCCTTTTTTCCCTCTCCTTCATTATACCAGATTGGCTCTAAGTTGATCGCTAGGAATGGCTACAAGATCCCAAAATTTTACATCTGATCCAACAATTGCAAACCAATACTCTAGTTTTCCTAGGGTACTCTTCACGTAATAATGATCTTCACTACAAAGGTTGTTTGTATTTAAGTAAACAGTCACAACTTAAATCCATGGTACTTTATTAGCTTCATGCTACAACCATAGTTGGCCACTCAGGGTTTACCAAAACCTATGACCGCATCAAACGTTTTTTTTTGGGGGATGGAATGAAATAGGACGTTCATAATTTTGTGGTAGAATGTGATGTTTTTCAATGCAACAAGGGATAAATAGTCAAAGCTCCTTGCACACGACAACTACTTCTGATTCCAACTTCTCTTTGGAGGGATATCCCTATGGATTGTATTGTGGGATTACCTAAATTGGGCAATAAATCAGTCATCATGGTGGTCATTGATCGTCTTTCCACGTATGCTCATTTATCTTCTCTTCAAAACCCATTTATCACCTCATGTAGCTCAACTTTTCATGGATCGGGTCTTCACACTTCATGGCATGCCTCATTCTATTGTTTTTGATCGAGACCCCACTTTCACCAACAATTTTTGGCAAGAACTACTCAGGCTACAGGGCACCCAATTTCATCTCAGCACAACTTGTCATCCCCATAATAATGGTCAAACTAAAGTTGTCAACAAGTGTTTGGAAACATATTTGAGGTGTTTTGCATCAGAAAGGAAAAATCGATGGGCTCAATGGTTACCACTAGCTGAATGGTGGTACACCACTTCTTACCATACAACTACTCGCATGACTCATTTTGAAGTAATATATGGACAAAATCCACCTTCATTTCTCTCATATCTATCAGGTGTCTCGAAGGTCTAGGCGGTTGACCAAACGCTTATAGTTCGAGACACTATTCTCTGTACCCTTAAAGAGAATTTGGTCATGGCCCATAATTTCATGTAGCAACAGGCAGATCAAGGTGGCTCTGAAAATCAGTTTGTTGAAGGAGAGAAGGTGTTTCTGCGTTTGCAACCTTATAAGAAGACTTCCCTCAAGGATGACCATTTTCAGAAACTGGCACCCAAATTTTATGGTCCTTATACTATTCTCAAGCATGTGGGATAGGTGGCCTATCAGTTAGTTTTTACTAGTCATTCTAAGCTCCATAATACTCATGTCTCCTTCTTAAAGAAGGTGATTGGAACAAAGTGTCAAACTAAAACCAACCTTCCCAAGTTGGATGAATAAGGATCCATTTGGTTGTAGCCACAAGTAGTTTTGGACCAGCATGAGAATATTCTATGTTAGTGCACCATCAAGGAAGTGATAGTCCAGTGGAAAGATACAACTTCATCCGATGCCACTTGGGAACCAACTACCATTCTGGAACAATTTCCTCATCTCAAGCCTCGAGGACACAATTCTTTTTTTTTGGGGGGGGGGGCATGTTAATAACCTAACCTCCCTAATCCCTCACATAGGTAGAATAATATATTTCCATGTAATAAAGGACAATATTAATAAGGCCTACCAATAAGGAAGAATAAGTCAAATTTAAGAAGACCTAATAGAAGCTTCTTCTTCTACAAGGATCTTCCTCTAGATTGTTCTTTTGGATAGACAGATTTAGTATAAATAGGAGTAGAGGGTATGATAATTTTTTTCTTGGATATTATTGTAATAGAGATCTGCTCTACTCGAGGTTTCCCCCTCGAAGACGAAAGTGAACATTGCTATCATTAATCAAGGTGCTCTTTCTGGTGTTATTCTGGTATTATTTTGGTATTGTTCTGGTTATATCATTGTGCTCTTCCATTTCTAGCTAAAATATTGATGTTTTGCATACTATTTTATATTTGGAATACTATAGGTTATCCCTTGATAAAATGATCTTTCAAGATGTCAATTTGAGTCCAACTAAAGTTACTCATAAAATCATATGTGTTAGTGAGGACAATTGGTAATAGACAAAGTATAATCCTTTGAGAGTCCCCAGGGAACCTAAAATAAATTATGGAAAGTCTAGGGCTTATTTGATGGGGCATGCCAAAGAGATCTAGGGATGCGTGGGGATGGTGCTATACTAATTCTTGATCATATACATTATTTTCTTTTAAATTATGTTGTAGGACAAGAACTAATAATAAGGAAGAATGTATTGTAATGTGGCTCCTCCTAAAGACAATTGTTGAGAAAAGTGTAAAGGATTCGTAGGTCTTTGGATACTACAAACTAATGGTGGGCTAGGAAAATAACAAGTGCATATTTTGGTAGTTGAACATCTCATGAATTAAGTGAAGGAGTAAAGGGAAGATTTGAATAACTCTCTTTCTCGATAGGTAAATAACAAGTGCATATTGGATAACTTGGTACTTGAACCTCTCATGAAACAAGTGATGGAGAAATGTGAAGATTTGAAGAACTCTCTTTCTCCAATAGTTATAGAGGCTTTAACATCATTGATGATCATTTATCAAAACAATCCTTGTTGATGCATTAAGATTTGTTATCTAAGTGTGAATTCAATGGAGGGGTCGAGGTTATTGTTGTTGAAATATCTTTGTTATGAAAATAGATTATATTAATATGATTCTCTTTGGACTATGCTTTAGGTTGTTTTGTTAAAGCCTTATGGTTGTAGTAGGTTTAAGTGTTTGTTTGCTAAGGGTTCCATATAAGGATACTATATCATTTTTTTAATATGTAGTTACAGGAAAGAGAAAACATAATTGGGAGGGTCAATGTTGAGGTTGACTATGTTTTGAGCCCTAGAAAAGGAACTAGATGCATACTTATTTCATCTCAAAATATCGAATACAAAAGCAAAATCATGAAAAAGGACTATGACATATATGAAAATAAAAGGAATGTGGAACATCATAAGCTAAATATATCCACTACATTTGTATTTTTTTTACATGTCACCAAGCACCCCACCCTCCAACTCATAAGGGTGACATATTTGTCATGACTTACGAAGAACCTTAATTAACAATTGGCTCACTAAAAGAAAACATATCACAAAAAGGATTTGAAGCGAGGTGAGGAAGGTAACAATTCTTCCTGTCAACCATTGGAGCTTGACATAATTAACACCCACTACATTTATATTTATCCCCGTGATAAATATATGATGTACAATGCATTTATTATGGAAATACAATAATTTTGGAATTATTATGTAAAATTTGTATTTTAAAAAATGATAATTTATTTTAAATAATATAACATATTTTAAATTCACTATATGATGAGAGATTCATTAAACAAACAAAATAACCGTTCCAATTAAACAAAAAAACATCTAAGACGTCAAAATCAATCGGAACGACCGCACCAACCCTTAACATGGTTGGATTTTAGGGTATCTCCTTCCGACTAAACTCACCATATCTCATAAAAAAACTAAACCCACACCTTAGCTAATTAAAATAGCTGAAATTTAAGTTTTAAATTAATACATAAAGATAAACCCATTATTAAATATTCTTAAATACAAAACAAACTTTACCATATACTAAAATAATTTAATGATTGCGATATTATAAAGTATATTAGAAACAAATTGAAATTTGAAGTTCAAATAAAAGTTATGATTACATTTCAAAATTTTATTATTTTGATTTTGAAAATTTACATATTAAAATGAAATGGCTTCTATTAAATTATTATTAATAATCATTTTGTTAATATAAAAATTTATATTTAATAGTGGTTGAGTGTTTTACAAGTTATATTATATGGAATGTGTATTATTTTTCAAATTGTAAAATCATATATATTAAAAGATTGATAAAAAAAAATGGTACTTGTTTTCATATCAATTTTATTGAACATTGCAAAAGTTTATATTCAATTTTTTAAAATTTTCATGAAAAAGTATAACATTTTTTTTAATTTATATATTAAATAAAATAATTTATATTAAATTATTATTCTTCATCATTTCATTTTGACCATCTTAACATAAAAATGTTAAAATGTTTAATTATAGTTGAATGTTTTATCAGTTCAATTCTATGACATATATTTTTTTATGTCAAATCATTTTGACCATCTTAACATAAAACTGTTAAAATATTTAATTATAGTGGATTGTTTTACCAATTAAATTTTATGACATATTTTTTAAACTGTCAAATCATAAATCAAAAGACTAATAAAAAATTATATATTTGCCTTCATATCAATTTTATTGAACATGCAAAAATTGTGCATGGTATTTTTTGATTTTTTTTATAAAATATTTGTGATTTGGTCATGGCAAAATATACATCATATTATTTTATTTTATTTTAATCCGGAAAATTTAAATAATATTTTAAATTTTAGAAAAAAATAATAATAGTTTAAAAACATTGAAAATTTGAGATTTTTTTACAACTTATACAACTAATTGAAAAACTTAAAACAATAATGCATATAGATAAAGACTAAGATGGTACAAATTCTACAAGTCCCCATAGATAAAGACTAACATGGTAAAAGTTGTACAAAGTGATATGAGTAATGTCTATACTAAATTTATGGACTAGTTAAAATGCATATCGGTGATAGTGTTTAGTGTAAATTCATTCTTTAGTGATATGAGTAATTTCTATACTAAATCCATGAGTAATTTCTATACTAAATCCATGGACTAAGTTTAAGTTCGTATCAATGGTAGTGTTGATTGTAAATTCATTTTTTAATAATATAAAGGTTTTTCATTTATTTATAGAAAAAAATGTATCTTAGTTTCAATAGCATATCACTTTTTTTTTTTGGATGGGGGTGATAATGGATTTTGTTAAGGATGGGAAGTTTAACGATAGTGGATCCATGCCCCTATTCTTAAATGATGAAAATCGTATAAGTATTGAAGTTCGAAGTATTGTGCTAAGATATGTTTAATATGACAACCTAATATAAAGATTTCTCTCTCCATGTGTAACATCCCCATTTTTAATTCTAATGAATTTTAATGTAATTGGACAAATGTGAATTAGTTTGGTGAGTCGATGTGTTAGGGCGAAGATCCCATATTGGTTTAATGTGGTCGAGAGTCAAATTGAATATTACGTGCATTGAATAACTAATAAAAGTAATAATCGTTGGTTGCGATATGAAATGAATGAAGAATATGGGGGGGGGGTATGATTTCACAAGAGAGATGGGTCCAAGGGGGAATTATGCATGGGTATTAATCCAAACCCACATTCCTGGATTATTACCATTGTCCATAACCTTCTAAATTGATGTGGAGTGTGTTCAAAGACAATCATTTAACTATTGTAAGAGAGTGGGTGTGAGGATTCACATACCATAGTTATTGGAGAGAACACAAATGAGTACAATCAACTTGGGGAAGAGTGTAAGTCAAGTAAAGAAAGAAAAAAAAGAGAGGAAAATCGTATGGCCAAGGGGGCGGTTTTTGGACAACCACATTTTTGGATGGATGCAGGTTTTGGGCAACAAATGAAGAGCATAGGGTGGGGAAGAGGACCATCAATGGTATACTTGAAGGTAGCCATTGTTTCGTTATGTTTTATGTTGAGAAAAAGGCTTGTGTGCCTCTAAAAATGAGTTGTAAGCATGTAAGGAATTTTCCTATTGAGGAAATGACTCAAGAGTCTTGTGAGGGGTGTTGTGAAAACTCCTTGGGAAACGAAGAGTTCCTGAGGGTCCACAACTGATATTTTTCATCCAACAAAGTGCACAAGGGGCTCCGATAAACGAATAGTATACCTTGAGGTACTGTGAGTAGTGAAGGGGGTACATTCATTGGTATTTCAAGTTGTGGGAAAAGATAGAACTGGAGTATTGGAACTGTTGTAGGAGTGGAACCTAGTTTGGGGGTTGTTGTGTGTGTGGAGAGTGGATAGTTAGTGGGCCATATATCCTTGTGGGATCATAGCCTCAGCTCGGGGGTGGCATGTTTTGGCTTGAGAAAATGAAAATTAGGGCCTACAGATGAGAGGTTCATCCTTCGTATGAAGCTAGTTGATCGTTAATTACTAACAAATAAGTGTTTATGTTCGGTTCTTATGTTATTATGTTGTGTAAATGGTTTATATGAATGCTATGTGTTTTTAGTTTGCTTGAATAGTTGCATTCAAGTTTAATATATATTTTTAGATGCATTTAGAATTGTGGTATCATCAAAATGGTTAAATATGTATGTGATATGTAGTTTGTAAGCTATAGGAAATTAATTAGCAGCAAATCTTATTGATTTAATGAGTTTATGCATAGTAATGTTTCTTGGTTAAGTTGGGGATGTTACAAAATGGTATTAGAGCTCAAGGTTCAACATTGAGCTTGCATGGGCCAGGAGCCAACATGAATTGAGTAGATTCATGGTTTTATATTTAGTCTTGCGACAAATTTAGGAAAAAAATGGTGAACAGAAGTGAAACCCCCAAATCACGAACATATTTCGAGTTTCAGTGCTTCAAATAAGACAAAGAAGAAAATTTATGCTGTCAATATACAATTTGTGGAGTTTAATTTGGCCTTGGAAGTCGAATTCCTATAATTTCCAGGATAGTTATGAAGTCTAGTAATCGAAAGCCGAGATTATTGTGACTTGGAAAATCAATAGTAAAGATTCAGGCATAGAAGATCAGAGTAGGGTGTTTGTGAAAGGCCTTCAAGAAGAGGATTTCATAAATACTTCATAGCTAGGCATAAGGTAAAGTCTAAAAGGAGAAATATGATGACAAGATCCTAAAATAACAGGAGCGGCCATGTCTGTCATATATTTTCCTGGTCGTTGGATTTGCAGGAGGTGTTTTGGGAGAGCTTGTTGTGAAGGTTGGGCATGTTTTGGTGTCTGAAAAAGTTAGTTTGAATGAGGTAACCAATGCGTAGTTTTAGGATCATGAGATGATCATGGTCATTGAGCAACACAATTCGTGACTGTTTGATCTATCAGACGATCATGTTTGCCTGGAAGGGTCAAGGGTGAAGGAGAATTCCACGTAAGTTGTGACATTAGCGTGTCATGCGAAAGGACATGTCAGCAAGGGTAGGTGAATTAGTGAGCGCCATGTATCATTCAAATGTAGTTCTTAAGGAAAGAGAGAATTTTGATGGTTCGAAAAGGATGGTTTCTGATAAGTCGTCGGAAGGAGGCTGTTGGACAATTTATTAGGGGAGAGTTATTTAGATGGGAAAGTCTGATAGAGTGCGCCCAATAGGGTATCAAACTTTAGTGTTCGAAAAGGTCAAGGAGTATGAATTTTTTTTTTCTGATGGGGAGAATTTTCGATGGGAAGAGTCCCCCAATGTTTCAAACTATGGATTTTGGGGAATTCATGTAACCAACAATTGAATCTTTTCGATCAGAAGGTTTTGAAGAAGTGTTTTGATAAGCTTGCAGAGGTCTAGACATAGCTTGAAAGGCCAGACAGATCATCGATTGGGATTAGTCGTGATTTTGAGATCAACGGTTTGGATCTAAAGATTGTTAGAATAGTAAATTAGTAATTTTTTCCATGAAAAATTCCCATTTTTGAAGTTTGTAATTTTGCAAGGCATTTTTGAGGGCCTAAACAACGTTTTTAGAAAATCAATTTTGTACCAAATTGTGTGTCCTTCTAAAGAACAATTTTTTAACTTCTAAAATGATAGAGCTCAGAGAGATATTCCCAACAGCCAAACTATTCACCAAACGAGGCTTGTATGAGGGAGTTACAACCAAAACAATCAAGTGTAAATTTTAGTACCATATTTATTTTAAAGGTCATAACTCCTAGCTCATGAGTCGGTTTGGAGCCCATGAGAAATATATGGAGATATATTGAACCATAGAATGCATCCATGGAACCAAATTTGTAATCCGGGTATGTAAAAATGTGTAGAAGGAGAAAGAAGGAACCTATTGTGTATATGACCAAAAATGTAAAATATTCAAAACTTCTACAAGTTGTAACTATCAATATCGATCCCGATTAAGGGTGAAATCATGAAATATTGTTTATAAGATATTCATAGACATACCCAATTGAGATTCTTTGAAAATCCCAGTGAATTTTTTGTAGGGCTGCATAAACATGGCTAAAATTGTTAAGTCGGGAAAAGTGCAAAGGGGAAATATTGTCATTTCCATATTGTTGTGGATTTTGGCTAGAGAATTGGTTTGAAAATATGAGAGGTAATACGATTTCAGTATTAGCAGTGCTATCTATTTCATGAAGAAAAGTTTCCTTGGTTCCTAACAAAACTACCCTATAAGTGGCAAATGTTGATGATTGAGATTATTTTACACATGGGAGAAGGTGTACAAAAGAGTTATAAAATTGGCAACATTCAATTGAATAGAAATTTATGCTCGTTGTTCGGAATAGATAAAGAAAGTAGTCATTGGAAATATATTGGAAATTAGAAACCAAATATCCCCTCATAACTTAGTTTTGATCTGAATAGTTTTCAAGGATTCATAGGGGAGGTTTATGGTGGGCTTGAAGGACACCATTGAGTAGCATGGGATTTCAGGTGGCCATAACATTTAGCTCAAAAATTGAAGCATGCGTATAGTCATTGGAAAGGTAATTCCAAAGAAAACATAATATAAATCCTATTTTTTCCATGGGAGCATCAATTTTATCCATAAACCTATAGGAGGAAGTGGAATTAGATTTCATGAAAAATGTAATTACTGTTGGTTGTGGAGCCTGATTATCTTCCAGATTCATAGGTCTTTGTTTTCAGCTGTGTTTATACCCCATTAAGACTTTACACCCCAGAAGAATGTACACTCTTCCACGTGGGGGAGTGCAAAGGGGGGTTACCCCCTCTGCAGGGTCTGGGGGGAAGCGGGGGTTCGGGGGCGAAGCCCCGAAGGAAAAATTGCCTTGTAAATGTATATTGTAATTTCATTATAAATATGGACCATTCATTATAAGGTCGCAAATCTAATGTTAGAAATTATGTTAGGGTTTTTTTCCCTAAAAGGCAACCCTGTTTTATGAGGGAAATGTATTGCGGCTAAGGATGAGAGTGAATATTGTATTATGAGATAGGAGACTCTGAGATAATGAAGAGGAAGTTACAACGGGTTTGTTGTAGATTGTATCCCTTCATTTGTTGGATAATAGTAAAGGAAGGACCTGGAAATTTCTATGGTGGATGTAGCCTACACTAGGTGAACCATGTATATCTGTGTCTCTATTGTATTGTGTATCTTTTGTTTTTTATTTTCGCATTTGTTTTATTTTATTGCTCTGCAATCCCATTTTTCTAACAACTGGTATTAGAGAGAAAGGTAACTTGTAAGAAAAGAGGGTTCCTGGTTCGAGTGGGAGAAATGTCGGAAGATGGAAAGTTTAGGGTCAAAAAATTTAACGATCAAAACTACCAGTTATGGAAGATGCACATGGAAGATTATTTATATCAGAAGGATCTATTGCTACCATTAGGTGGAATAGCAAATAAGTCGACGACTATAAAGGATGAAGAATGGGAGATTATTGACAGAAAGGCTCTAGGAACGATACGGTTGAGCTTGGTAGCATCGGTGGCTTTCAATATTTGGAAAGAAAAGACAATGAAGGGCTTGATGGATGCATTGGCTAAATTGTATGAAAAACCCTCAGTGCCCAATAAGGTATTTCTAATGAAGAGATTATTTAATATGAAGATGTTAGAAGGTGGGTCTGTTGCAAATCATTTAAATGAATTTAATATGGTTACTAATCAACTAGGTTCTGTAAAAGTGGACTTTGATGATGAGGACATGGCTCTTTTAATCTTGTGCTCATTGCCAGAAAGTTGGAACGACTTGATCATGGCTGTAAGTAACTCTGTATCTGGTTCAAATACTTTAAAATTTGATGATGTTGTGGTGTTATCCTTAGTGAGGAAATTCGACGGAAAATCACAGGTGAGACATCACGTAATGCATTGAACATGGAGAGCAGTGGAAGAGAAAAGGATAGAGGAAATGGCTTAGGCAACCACGAGAATTCTAGGAAGGGAAGATCCAAATCCAAACTTGGAAAGATAGAGTGTTGGAATTGTGGGAAGAAAGGACATCTAAAGAAATATTGCAGAGCTCCAAAGAAACAAAGAGATGGACACTAGGAGAGAAATTAGGAAGCAAATGTAATAGGTGATATGTTACAAGATACTTTGATTCTTTCTGTAGATAATATTTTTGAGTCTTGGGTGGTAGATTCAGGGGATTTATTTCATGCCACACCCCATAGGAAACATTTTCTAGATTATGTTCAAGGTGATTTTGGACAGGTTCATTTGGTTGATGATGCACCATGCAAAATTGTTGGAATGGGAAAGGTAAAAATAAAGAAAAGCAATGGAAACCAATGGTTGTTGAAAGAGGTAAGACATGTTCCAGATCTAAGGAAAAATCTAATTTCAAGAGGAAAGTTGGAAAGTGAAGGTTGTATATCCATATTTACAGATAAGATGTGGAAGGTCATCAAAGGATCATTGGTGATAGCAAAAGGAGAGAAGGTAGGTACATTATATTTATGTACTGGTAATATTGACTCTTCTATCTCTTTAGCTTCTACACGAGTGGATACAACACTTTGGTATCATAGGCTTGGACACATGAGTGAGAAGGGGATGCATATACTTCACAAAATAAATTTGTTTCTGGATCTTAAACAAATTGATTTGGACTTCCGTGAGCATTGTGTTTATGGAAAAAAGAAGAGAGCCAGATTTCTCAGAGTCGGAAAATAAAAGAAGACTGAAAGGTTAGAGCTTGTGCATATAGATGTATGGGGACCAAATCCGGTATCATCTCTTGGTGGATCTCGTTACTATGTTACTTATATTTATGATGCAACTAGAAAAACTTGGGTTTATTACATTCAACAAAAATATGATGTTTTTGATGCTTTTAAGAAATGGAAAGCTTTGATTGAGAATGAGACAGGAAAAAAGTTGAAGTGTCTCAGATCAGATAATGGAGGTGAATATTGCAGCAAGGAATTTGACGATTACTATTCATACCATGGGATTCGTAGAGAGAATACAATTCCAATAACACAATAAGAAAATGGCCCGTCATAAAGGATGAACAAGACAATCATGGAGTGTGCAAGGAGTATGATATTGCATGTTGGTTTTCCCTTACAGTTATGGGTAGATGTTGTAGATATTGTTGTTTACTTAATAAACAGATGACCTTCAAGCTCTTTGGATTGTATAATTCCAGAGGAGGCATGGAAATAAAAAAAGGTAAACTATTTTTTTTGAAGACTTTCGGTTGTGAAGCATTTTTCCATATTGATAAAGAAAATAGAACAAAGCTTGAAGAAAAATCCAAGAAGTGCACCTTTGTTGGATACATTGTTAATGATTTTGGTTATCGCTTATGGGATTATGAAAATAAAAAAATCATTAGGAGTAGAGATGTCATATTCAATGAGAAGGCCATGTACAAAGATTAGTTAGAAAAAAGAAAAACCAGAATACAGAGTGCTTGATGAGATCACCGAAAAAGAAATTCCAAAGGAACCAAAAAATCAAAATGTACAACAACAGGAGGAATAGGTACCTCAAACTCTTGCAAGTGTAGTTAGAAGATCTACCAGGTTAAGTATATCCCCTGAACGATACTCTCCTTCATTGTATTATTTATTGTTGACTGATTCTAGTGAACCATAATGCTATGAAGAGGCAGGCAGGTAGACACCAAAAATAAGTGGGAGAAAGGCATGAAGGAGTAAATGGATTCCTTGGTAAATAACCAGAATTGGGACTCAGTTTAGCTGCATGGAAGAAAAATAGCATTGCAGAATAAATGGGTTTACAAATTGAAGGAAGAAGATGGAGGAGAAAAATAGTACAAGGCTAGACTTGTTGTAAAGGGGTTTACACAAAAGAAAGGTATAGATTTTGATGAAATATTTTCTCTTCTTGTTAAAATGACTTCAATTAGGACTATTTTGAGTCTCATGGTAGTATAATATTTTCATCTTGAACAATTAGATGTAAAAACAACTTTTCTCCATGGGGATTTAGATATTTATATGCAACATCCACAGGGTTATGAGGTCAAAGGGAAGGAGAATTTGGTATGCATATTGAAGAAGAGATTTCATGGCCTAAAGCAAGCTCCAAGGTAGTGGTATTTGAATTATGATAGGTTTGTGATAGAACTGAGTTATAGTAGATGTCATTCTGATCACTGTATTTATTTTAAAAGGCTAGAAAATGGAAGCTATATTATCTTGCTATTATATGTAGATGACATGCTTGTTGCAGGGTCTAATATGCAGTATACAAATGTGCTTAAGAAGAAATTATATAATTCATTTTCGATGAAGGATTTGGGTGCTGCAAATAAAATCCTTGGTATGAGAATAACAAGAGACAAGAAAAATCACAAATTGACATTGTCTCAGGGTCAGTAAATAGAGAAGGTGTTGGAGAGGTTCAGAATGCAGAACATAAAACCAGTTAGTACACCTTTGGCCAACCATTTCAAATTAACTAAGGAAATGTGTCCCAAGACAAAAAAGGAGATAGAATACATGTCTAGGGGCCCTTATTCATCAGGAATTGACAACTTGATGTATGTGATGGTTTGTACAAGACTAGATATTGCACATGCAGTGGGAGTTGTGAGAAGGTATATGAAAAATATAGGTAAAGAACATTGGGAGGTAGTAAATTGGATTATCAGGTATTTGAGAGGTGTTGCTACTGATGTATTATGTTTTGGACGTTCAGACATTTTTCTATAGGGATATGTTGATTCATATATTGCAGGTGATAAAGATAGCAGGAGGAACACCACATGGTATGTTTTTACTATAGGTGGAACAACAATAAGTTGGATTTCAAAACTGCAAAAGGTTGTTTCACTTTCAACAACATAGGCAGAGTATGTTGCTGCTATAGAGGCTAGTAAAGAAATGATTTGGTTACAGAGGTTTATGGAGGAATTGGGAAAGAAGCAAGAGAATAGCAGGTTGTACTATGACGGTGAGAGTGCCATTCATATTGCAAATAACTTAGCCTTCCATTCAAAGACTAAGATTATACATATGAGGTACCATTTCATATGATATGTCTTGGAAGATGGACATTTGAAGTTGGAAAAGATACACACTAGCTAGAATCATGCAGACATGTTAACAAAGGGAGTAACCAGGGAGAAATTGAGTTCTTTCTCAGTTTCACTGGGTATTCAAGCATGAAGGTGAAGATGAGAAATTTTCCAGGTCCAAGAAGGTTCATAGTCCAATAGATATGTTACGCCCTAATATTGGCTCATTACCCCTTAATTGGGGCATATTAGATTAGTAATGTTATTTATTACCCCTTAATTGGGGCATATTAGATTAGTAATGTTATTTTATTTATGTTGGCTTTAGGCCATTAGTGGTAATTATACCTCCTAGTCTCCTATATATACCAAGGAGACATTTTCATTTTGAATCATCTTGTACTTGAACATTTAAGTGGGGTAAAAGGAGGATGCCCCCTCGAAGAGGCTTATTATCTGAAATTATCTCTTTTTCAAGGTGTTGAGTACTTTTCCTGAGGTTTTTCTATGCTATATTGATGTTTGGTTCTTAACATATGGTATCAAAGCTCAAGGTCTTGGGGTTTCGCTACTACATCTGAGACACCGTGGAATTTTTGCTATAACATTTTTTCGACAACATTTCAAAAGGAACGGCTTGGAGGATATTTAGTAGACAGATTAAGGTACGTTGGGATGGAAATTTAGCTCCTGAGGCCTTATACTTTCGGAGATACATCCTGTACAATATAGGGTTCTTGAATCATCCTGAAATGAGTCATTGAAGAATTTTCTCTATAAAACAATTTCTATAACATTTCAAACCCTGAAATCTGAAGGACATTTATAGAAATTAGTAATGTATCTGTGGTAAAAATTTCATCTTATGGGTCATCTTAAATTTGTAGATACACCCTGTGTAAGATAGGGTATCTGACTAGTCCTATTGACTAGTCTCAAGAAGGTGTTCTAGGTAAAACAATCATAACTTCTTGCTAGAGTATCCAAATTGTGTGGGACTAGTTGCATTGGATCGTGGACAGACTGTAGTATTACGGGTGTGATTTTTAGAATTTAATATCAATTATTTTGTGCGGGTCACACTATACAAGTGAGATCTCCTGGAAAGGCCAAAAATCGGCAAGTTGTGGGGAAGTTACCGTAAATTCCACTTGGCACATCCAATTTTGATAAGACCTGTGGAATTTCAGAGAAGAAATATCAGATAAATAAATAAGAGAAATTTTCATACCCAGAAGGGCCAAAAATTGGGAGATAAAACAGAAGAAATATTGTCTAGCAGAACCACCTCAAAATCAAGGTTCAAAAATGATACTTGGCCAACATGCCACCCAAAAATGGAACTTCTACACCAAATAAGCCTCCAGAAAATCCTACTTGGACTCTTGATGAAGGTGAAGAAATGTGTAGGGACATAAATGAACTACAAAATAAGATGGATTCAATGGAAGC
>ML780330.1:57363-71878 GCA_009831015.1 Picea engelmannii
AAGCTCAGAAGAGGTAGTGTGGAACTTATGTATGCAAAGAGTGCATAGTGTCTACAAGGAGTGTGTGATAGAGTCTCACACTCGTAATCTCAGAAGGAGTAACGTGACTTCAGTCATAGAGTGTTCGAATTCATCCACAAAGAGGATTTAATTTGTGGAGAAGAACTTGTTGCAAGGCGTGCACAGGTTGAGATTTTGACTAAGTTTCGAAGGTAGCACTCTGAGGGATGAAGAAAGTTGAGGGAACACAAGCTCAGGAAGAAGATTGGAGAGAGACCTTCAGAGGGGGAGAATTCTTTAAGGTTTCCCAGAATCCATGAATGAGGTCCATTCCATAGGGAGGCAGATTATTCCATACCATCAGATCTAGCAGAGTTACGTGGAGCTTGGTCATAAGGTGTTTCGACACTACATGGTTCGATAAGTTGGAAGTATCATCAGAGAAGAGTCATGAAGTAATTTAAAATTTTGGATGCAAGGACGACACGTGGAAGCGTATCATGAATCTGGGATTCAGGAGATCAGAGGTTCATGTGTGAGTCAAACAAGAGTTTCGCGAAGTCACAAAATCCGAACCATAGTGGATCTGTCAAATCCAAGGAGACGCATGGCAGGGAATCTGGAAATCAATAGTAGAGCACTTCATAAGGAATTGAAGGGAGAGTTCGTGATATTCTTGAAGCTGAAATCATGAAGGGTTGGTTCATGAACATAGCCTGTGGTCATCTAAGAGGAAGGTCTAGCACAGAGTTAGTACTCGTGAAGTTGGGTGTTGACAGGAGCGCTGGAGAGGAAAGTCATGGGTGGTCCGACCCTAAAAGTAACACTAAAGGGACCTATGTGTTAAGAATTCAGGGACTATTGAAAGGCCCGAAGAGTCTATCCGACTCAAGAGTTGAAGATCCAAGACCGAGAGGTCGAGCAACCCTTAGGAGAGAAGGGGGATCTGTGTCATTTTTCCACTTCAAATCTATACAAATTGTTTAAATTTTTGGTGAAAAGAAAGAATTTCGTTGGGTTTTCGTTTTAACAATGAGTTGATTATGTGGATCATGTTTAGTCATGTTACAATCCTAGTATAGAAGGAACCTTTTGACCGCCTTTGGAAGATTGGATTCTTTCATTGTAATTGAGATAAATAGACTTGCTCATAATCTAGAGGAGAATTAACTAATGAACCTTTTCAATCTCTCAACTATAGAGTACATATAATTATTGTAATGACAAAAAAATATATGTATTTTCTTAAGTGAAGTCCCTTAAAGTAAGTTTTTCATTGTATTGATTTGGGAAGCTTGCATTCCAATGAAAGTGAGGTAGATTATGATTAAATGCATAGTAATTGTGAGAATTATACCATAATAAAATTTACCGTTGTTATACAAAGTATTTGAGAGTGAAATAAATTCTTATAGGAATTAGAAGTTGCATCTTTTATTATATGTTAATTCATCTTAATTGGAAATTATTTCTAGGAATATGGATTCTAATAATTTCCTTATTTGAATGAGTTTTCTCATGTGAAAGGAATAAAAAAGTAGAGAAGAGAATATTAAATGCATGTTTGAAGTAAAGTACCATTCTAGTTCCAGACCTATCTTTAAAGAACCTTCATATTGGAAGAATGTAGATTGTAAAATTAGTTTTGAATATTGTTTTTGAATCTAGGGAGAAATAACATACAAATTGTAATCTTACTTGTAAGGAAGAATATTCCTTTACAAAGTTTTATATATTATGCATACTTGTAAGGAATAATATTCATTTACAAAGTTGTATATATTATGAAGGTATAAATGATAAGAAAATGTTTTGAAGGATAATTACTCTTGGATATTGTGAAGTGACTTTATAAAATTAATACTTGATTTGATTATGAAATTTTGATATGCTTTGTAGAAAAAAGTGTGAAGTAAAATTTACTTGTATGCATTGTATTACTGATCATTGAAGACATGTGTATGTGTGTCCTCAATGATCACTAATAAAATGCACACAAGTAGATTTTACTTCATCYAGGGATATATATATCTCTGCGTATATATGAATATATATACAATATATATCTCTAGGTATATAGGGATATATTCATGGGTATATATACCATTTTGGTATTTTATTTTATTTTAAAAACAAATTATTCCCATCGGATATTCGACTCCAAAGAGCTTGTGTCCAACGACTGTGTTATAGATCTGATGGTTGAAGGTGTCTGATTATCACTAGCCATGTGGGTCATCCTCTGATGGTTGGGCCATAGCTCCAACGACTGTAAGTGTCAGTTTATCAATGACCCTACGGGTCCGACGTGTTTAAGAGGTGGTTAACCGATGGTGTATTGCTCATATATTGTTAGGTAGCTAGAGAGGTAGTGGGGGGGGCAGAGGGCCCATAGTGATAATAGTGGAGGCCATTCAATGTAAGGCGGAATAGGTCCACTATATTATTAAATAAGGCCCACTATGGTAGTTAGATATAATAAATGGGTAGTTAGATATAATAAATGGGTAGTTAGATATAATAAATGTAAGAGGACTTCTTAGAAGGTTCTACTTATAGAATATTCCTCCTCTAGAATGTTCTTAGGTGATGGTAGAACTATATAAAGGGGTTCAAACAATGTAATGGTACATGAAGAAAAGTATTATATTATGAATGGTAGTTCAATAGGAGGATGCCCCCTTGAAGAGGAAAGTGAACAGTAGAGGATCCCTTCCATAATAGGATCCATTGTATGGTGTTTCCCTACCTCAAGGGTTTTGATATAATAAAAGTGTGGTTTCTTCTATATTTCAATGTGGATATATTGTGTATTCAATATTTGTGGTGATTATTGTATATCTACGTAGGTACTTAACATATATTTGATGGATGCTGATATTAAATATCCAAAAAATACATTAGGATCTTCGATGGATATTTGTTGATGAACTAACAGATGATTTTTTCTGTTGAATATCCGACGACATGCCACTGATGCTTAAAAAAAATAATGTCATCGGATTATAGATGCATAATTGTAAAATTTCAAACAAATTAGCCATCGGATTTTGGGTACAAATGAAGTAGTGTCACAATGCTATAAAAAAATTTCCTAGATTCACAATCCATCATTAGTTTTATTCAATATCATAACATTATTATTTCATATATATATATCAACAAACTACTCTTAGTCTATACTCATGCCACTAACTTATTCAAGCATGTCCACATGCATAAATGCACATCAGTATGTACCAATAATTTTATCTTTCATGCCTATTTTATGCTCGTGCATTCTATATTTATTATATGCATCATGCATTAATTCTATCATGCACTCTAATGCATATCTATTTTATATTGAATTAATTATTTATACTTGTTGTTGTAGATGGTTTTCCTTGAAACACTATAGAACCTCTATTATGTATGCATCACCATCCTGATCAACTATGCACCACTAACCCCTATTCTGAATCTTTCATCCAGGCCTCACTTGGCCATTCTACATTTCCATCCATTAGATCCACTAGTGTTTCCATCTCACAAATCCTTTATTTAGGCAAAAAAAACTTGTCCCAACATATTTTGGCTAAATTCTCAATGTTCATAGTGTCGTAACATGTTCTACTCCAATTCAATGTTAGCACTGTAATTTAATTAGCCTCTCCCCATTTCCTTGACAAAACCATTCCTGAAATACCTTTATAATTGATTGACATTTCAACATCATGAAATATTATTTTATATCATGTTTCTAATATTCTTTTCCATCCATGGCTTTGATCAATTTTAAATATCTCTCTTCACTTCATTAAGTGATTCGTTGTTAAGAACACAAGGGTTTCTTAATGAACAACTTCACTCTGAATCCATAATAAATATATAATAATAATTGATTGTAAAAAATATAATGATATTACAAGGATAGGGCCTTCCTATATATATATATATATATATATATATATATATTCCATTTATGTTTTTTATGAAGAGTCGTGACTTTTTTGTCATGACCTTTATTAATGTTTAATTTACTTTATTTATTTATTTTAATGTCTTTATATTATATATTTATTGTAACATTACCCTTCCCTTAAATTTTTCTTTGTCCTCAAAGAAATGGTAAGGAAGGATGTAACTAGAGAAAGTGCTCTGACTCCCACGTTGTATCTTCTTCCGATATATTTTTTCATTTAATCAGGTATTCCTTGATTACTCAAGAACATAATCTCTTTTCCTCGATGGCGATAATGGCTTTGGGATCTAAAATGATTCTTCCTTCCTCATCCAACAAAGGAATTATAGATTGTGCCTTTTGTTGTTTCCCCAAGACTCTCTTTAGACATGATACATGAAAAATGTTGTGGATGCACCTTTTATCTGGTAAATACAATTGGTAAGCCGTGTCACTGATTTTTCTATTTATTTGATATGGTCCATAAAAAATTTGTACCAATTTATTCTTCCCATGTTGTTTAAGGGATAACTATATATAAGGTTGAATTCTTACAAATACCCAATATCCTACTTCAAACTCTCTTTTTGTTCCATTTTGGTCATCTTGTTGCTTCATTCGATTCCTTGCAACTGTTAAGTTTTCTTTAAGTAACTAAAGGATTTTCTGTCTTTCGTCTAAATGGTATTTTACTGACACAATTTTTATGTGGATAGTGGCCAACTCCTTCCACAATGGATGTTCATAACCATAAAGATCTTGGAATGGTGTCATTTTATCTGATGTGTGATAAGTGGAATTATACCACCACTCAACAAGGTGCAACCATTGAAACCATTTATTTTCTTTGTTGGAGATAAAAAAATTAAGATAGGTTTCTAAAAATTTATTGAAAACCTATGTCTGACCATTTGTTTGAGGATGGTAAGCTGAGCTCATATTGAGATAGGTTTTGACCTATTTTCAAAATTATCTCCAAAAATTCCCTTAAATTTGGCATCTTTATCGTTGGTGATAACCTTAGGGAACCCATGTAGTTTGTAAATATTCTTACAAAATATTTCAGCCATTTGTTTTGATGAATCTTTTATTCTTACTCCAATAAAGTGTGCATACTTGGTTAGTTTTTCTACTAGTACTAATATTTTATCTTTTTCTGTCGAATATGGGTATTCCTTCAATGAAATCCATCGAAAATTCTTCCCATTTTTTATGGGAATGTGTAACGGGTGGAGTAACCCAGGGTTCAACACTTTTACATTATTGTTCCTTTTACAAAGATCACATTCTGCTACATATTTTCAAATATCTGCACTCATCCCTTTCCAAAACAATGATCTTTGTGCATTATAGTATGTTTTGAAAAATCCTACATGACATGGAGTTGGGCAATCATGAGATTCTTGAAGAATATTGGCTTTAAATCTTGAGTTGGTATTTAAGTATATTCTCCCTTTATACCATAAGATGTTGTTATTCCATTCAAACTTAGGGTATTGATTTAAATTTTTTATTATAGAGAAAGTCTTCGGGTTTTTTTCATACTCGGTTCGAATTTCATCCAACCATTATGGAATGGCTATTAATATTGAAAAAACTTGTGTTTCTTCATCTTTTCGTGATAGGGAATCAACAACAATTTCCATATCAAACCTGACAATTTTCTATATCCACTTTTGTTGTTCGGTTGACAATGTTTTTGGTTGTAACAAGTACTGAAGACTGTTATGATCTATGCATTTAAAGAACTTTCTTCCCAATAGATATTGGTTCCATTTTTTTAATTCATGCATGATGGCAAGCATTTCCCTCTTGTAAGTGAATTGTAAGAATTATGTTTTATTTAATTTCCTTCTCTCAAAAGATATTGGGTGCCCATCCTGCATCAAGATTGCTCCAATTCGAAAATCTAATGCATTACACTTGATGATGAAGGGTTTGAATAAGTCAGGTATTGCTAATACTAAGGTTGTGGACATAATGTTTTTTGAGTTTTCAAAACATTTTTTTTCTTCCAAATTCCATTGGAAGGATTTTTTCTTAAGGAGATTTGTTAGGGGGGCGGTTAAATGAACATAATTCTTGAACAATCTTCGATAGTATCCTGCCAATCCTAGAAATCCTCTTAACTTGGATATGTTTTTGGGTTTAGGCCATTATGTGATTGCCCTAATTTTACTGGGCTCTACCTTGACACCTTTTTTGGATATGATGTGACCAAGGCACTCTACTTCCTCCTTGCCAAATGTACATTTTGACATTTTGGCATAGAATTGATTTTCATCCAGAAGAGATAACACTTGACCCAAATGCTTCATATGCTCCTCCCATATTTTACTATACACTAAGATATAATAAAAGAAAACTAAGACATGTTTCTGTAAGTATGGATGAAATAATTCATTCATTGTCGCTTGGAAGGTGGAAGGGGTATTAGTTATCCCAAAAGGAATCACCTTGAATTCGTAGTGTCCTTCGTGTGTCTGGAAGGTAGTCTTGCCTACATATTCTAGTATGAATCTAATCTGATATTACCCAGATCTTAAATCAAGTTTTGAAAAATATCTTTCTCCATGAATTTCATTCGACATTTCGTTAATAAATGGGATGGGAAATTTGTTTTTAATTGTTATTTTGTTTAGCCCTCAGTAGTCTATGCATAATCTGAAAGATCCATCTTCCTTTCGAATTAGCACTACTAGAGATGCATATGGACTTCTTCTTTTCGTGATGACACCACATTTTAATAGGTCTTGGACTAATCGTTTTATCTTTGTTTTGTGGTGATGAGGGTATCTGTATGGTCTAACCTTGACTGGGCTTGATCCTGGTTTGACTTCAATTATATGTTCAATTCTTCTTTGAGGCAGTAACTCCATGGGAAGATCTTGAAATACCTTCTTGTGTTTTTGAATTACATCTTTGGATGTTTGATGTTTTGGAGTCATCCAGTTCTGATTCTTGTATTTCTATGTTGTGGCATTGGATGAAGTATGTGGTTTCTCCTTTACGAATCACTTTTTTCATTTGTTGTGACGACACAAACTGTGTTTGTGGAGTCTGAAAACCATATAATTTATAACTTTTCCCTTGCCACTTGAATTGGATTAAATGTTCCTGTTGATTGACTGAGTATGTGCCTAAGGTTTGTAACCATTGGACTCCTAAAACCACATCTACTCCTCCCAAAGGGACGGTGTAGAGCTCTGATTCCAAATTGAAATCTTGGATTTGGAGATTCACCTTTTGAAATTTTCCAACATTTCCAATTTATTTGTTGTCTGCAACCATTACTTTCATGTCTGGGACTTGATATATAAATAATTTGATTTTCCTTGCAATCTTGATATCGAGGAAATTGTCAGTACTTCTAGTGTCGATTATTACGGTGACATTATCATTTTTGATATGTCCTTTTAATTTAAGATTTTGTGGTTGGGTAATGCCTGTGATGGTTGTGAACAACATTCTTGGTGTGTTGTCTTCTATGAGCTCTGAGGTGTCATTTTGGAAATTTTCCATTTCTCATTTATTGATTCTACTTATTCTGATTCTTTGTCTTTCTATTCTTCACAAGTGTACAATTTTTTTGAGTTATCTTTGGTCTGGCACCTATGTCTTGCATCCCATTTATCTCCACATCATTTACATTTTCCTTCTTTTATCCTTTAGTACTCTAAAATTCTTATTTTATCTTCACATAGATTGGGTGGTATGTATTTGTCACTTCCTATGGTCTGAGGTACACTCCTTCTTGAGTAAACCTTATTGAATCTTGATTGGCCTTCTAGTTTTTCTTCTATGTCCTTTTCCTTATGTATTTCTATTTCTACCAGAGTAACCTCATGTAATCCTAACTCATCTTGGATATGTGGTTTGAGACCACCTATGTAAGACTAGAGTAATTGATCATCAAATAGTTCAAATATTCAGGTGGCGAGAGCTTCCCATTGATGCATAAATTCATCTATGCTTCCTTTCTGTTGTAATCTGGTGAGTTTTGAAAACAATTATTTTTCCGAGATGCGTTGGAATCTTTTAAAAAAATATTTTTTTAAAGAATTACAACTATATGACTCAATTCTTCCTTTCCACCAGAGATACCAATTGTATGCAGTGCCTTCGAGGTACATGGATGCATATTTCACCTTTTCTACATCGGTTGTAATATTATATATATGGAAATATTCTTCATTTTTGTTAAACCAAGCCACACATTGGTTATCGGCTCCATTGTATTTTGATAGTTCAATTTTGTCTTTGGGAGGATAAATTGTTAAGGGTTGATGTTGTGATATGGGTTGGGAATCTAAATTGTAGGGAGGTGACCATGGTGGTGGTGGTGATGTGTTAGATGTGATTGATTCACTTGGTTGTGGTTGGGTGCCTTATTTGTGTCCTTGGCCTTTTATTAAATTTAAAATATCATTAAGATTATCTTCCTGATGTTGTGTCATCACAACCATACTTTGTTGTAAATCGTCATTTATTTCTCATTTAAAGTTTCCCAAACCTCGTTGTAGGTTAACCATGATTTCTTGAAAAATATCGTCTTTCAGATCTTGTTTTAGATTATGCATTCCTTTTTGTAATTTGATTATGACTTTCGTTGAAATTGTTTCTTTAAGATTATGGGTTAACTCTTGTTTGAGTGCCTCATTTTTTAGGCTTATTTCTTCTAGTAACTCATTGTGAGTTTTTTGTATTGAATTTTCGAGTGATTTCCTAATGCTTTTACATTCCTCGTCTATTTTATTAATTTATTGATTCTACTGATTTTGATTCGTCATCCTTTTATTCTTCATAAGTGTACAATTTTTTTGAGTTATCTTTTCTCTGGCACCTGTGTCTTGGGTCCCATTTATCTCCACATCATTTACATTTTCCTTCTTCTATCCTTTAGTACTCTAAACTTATTATTTTATCTTCACATAGATTGGGTTGTATGTAGTTGTCACTTCCTATGGTTTGAGGTACACTCCTTCTTTAAGAAACCTTGTTGAATCTTGATTGGCCTTCTAGTTTTTCTTCTATGTCCTTTCCCTTCTGTATTTATATTTCTATTATAGTAACCTCATGTAATCTTAAATCGTCTTGGATATGTGGTTTGAGGCCACCTATGTAAGACTGGAGTAATTAATCATCAGATAGTTCAAATATTTGGGTGGCAAGAGCTTCCCATTGATGCGTAAATTCATCTATGCTGCCTTTTTGTTGTAATCTGGTGAGTTTTGAAAAAAAATCTTTTTTCGAGATGCATTGGAATCTTTTAAAACAATATCTTTTTAAAGAATTCCAATTATATGACTGAATTCTTCCTTTCCACCAGAGATACCAATTGTATGCAGTGCCTTCAAGGTACATGGATGCATATTTTACCTTTTCTTCATCGATTGTAATATTATATATATGGAAATATTCTTCAGTTTTGTTAAACCAAGCCACATTGGTTATCGGCTCCATTGTATTTTGATAGTTCAATTTTGGATTTGGGAGGATAAATTATTAAGGGTTGATGTTGTGATATAGGTTGGGAATCTGAATTGTAGGGAGGTGCCCATGGTGGTGGTGGTGATGTGTTAGATGTGCTTGCATCACTTGGTTGTGGTTGGGTGGCCTATTGGTGCCCTTGGCCTTTTATTAAATTTAAAATATCACTAAGATTTTCTTCCTGATGTTGTGTCATCACAAACATATTTTGTTGCAAATCATCATTTATTTCTCATTTAAAGTTTCCCAAACCTCGTTGTAGGTTAACCATGAGTTCTTGAAAAATATCATCTTTAAGATATTGTTTTAGATTATGCATGCCTTTCTGTAATTTGATTCTCACTTTCGTTGAATTTTTTTCTTTAAGATTATGGGTCAACTCTTGTTTGAGTGCCTCATTTTTTAGTCTTATTTCTTCTAGTAACTCATCGTGAGTTTTTTGTAATGAATTTTCGAGTGATTTCCTAATGCTTTTACATTCCTGGTCTATTTTTTCCACTTGAGTTTTTAATTCTAACATCGTTCTGGTGTTTGGGGGTGAGTATTTTTCTGTAATTTTGGCATTGCTTGGAAGATCCCCTTTTAATGATTTTAATTAAATAGTTGTATGTAATGTACCTAATATATATATATATATATAATGGGTGTAATGGGGGAAGGAATCATGGGAATTTGGAAGGAAAAAATCGTGGGAAGAAATGATGGAGGGAAAAATATTTTGAAGGAGAGGGCAGGAACTGGTGGATGTGTGGGAGAGTCGAGGAGGGGAGGGGCCAAATAGAATGTGGGAAGGCCAGTGGAATTTTTCTCGAGTGAAGAGTGGTAGATGGGGGGGTATGGTGGTGACTGTTGAAAAGGAATGGTGAATGGAAGAGAGTGGGCATGGGAATGAAGCGTGAGAGATGTGGTGAAGTCAGGGAGGATGAGCAGGGATGGAGTGAATAGATGAATGAAAAAAAAGGAAAATGAACACTATAATACCAATGTTAAGAACACAAGGGTTTCTTAATGAACATATTCACTCTGAATCCATAATAAATATAATAATAATTGATTGTAAAAAATATGATGATATTACAAGATAGGTCATGCCTATATATATGCCCTTTATGGTTTTTCTGAAGAGTCATGACCTTTTATTACATTAATGTTTGATTTACTTTATTTATTTATTGTAACATTCATTGTGAATCACTGTTTGGCCATTCAATACTGTTATGATCCAATTTGAATGCTACACTCTTCCATTTGCATCTACACCTTGCCTCCATTGTGAACTCTAATAATAGAGACAACTTTCTTTCTTTGGGTACTTTTAGACAGAAGTTGTTAGATCATATCTAAAAATACCTCTTCCTTCATTCTTATATTTTCACATAGATATGACTCATCCACTCCATGTGTCACACATCATCTCATGAAACACACACACACACACACACACACACACACACACACACACACACACACACATATATGATCCTTCTCTTGTAGCAAGATTGTATCCTTCACTATAATTCTACCTTCAAGGATATGGAGTTATTCTTAAGTCACTATGATTGCAATGACATTTATCACCTATTGGATTCATGCTTCATGTGAGAGGTTCTATTGATTTTCCTTTGCAAACCATTCAGAATATATAACAACTGAATACTAATATTCCGCTACTATTCCTTAGACCTTTGTCAATGTTGCATCAACTTCTCTACATTCTTGCACTTCCCTTTGCAACTCTTGATGCTTTAGCTAACTCCACAAGCTTGACCTTCTTCCCCTTCCTATGGACCTTGGAATTATTCTAGAACAGAACCGCACAATGCTCAATTGTGGAATCTTATCCTCTTGCTATAATTCCATCACACAACATTCTCTGCTATAGTGATTTTATGTTTATTAATCAATTCCTTGTTAATAATCTCAACCACCATTTTCCTTTATTTGGTTGTTTCACTTAAAGTGAGCCTCTATACTTAAGCATAGGAATTATTATGAGTTTCAATACTCTTCCTTACCCAACTGTCATCCCTAGAACTTAGCTCTATTACTTGTAATGTTTCTCCAAAAATTGACATTATTTGGGAAAATCTTTACATTAAGTAATTGTTAGAAAAACAAGATCGCAGAGCAATAGAATAAAACAAATGAAAATATAAAATACAGAAGATACACAATACAATAGAGACACAGATATACGTGGTTCACCCTGTTATCACTCCAGGAAACTCTCCTAGGCTGTAAGTCGGAGATGCCTGGTAACTAACTCTTTTGAAGCAATTTTCTAAATAAAAGTGTGAATTTGCAACAAGTCGGAGGACTGGATCAATTTTCACTCAAATCATGCATAAACACATCAATATGGACAAGGCTTTCAACCACAGATGTTCAGAGAGTTGACAAATAAGTGATGGACGAAGAAATAATTCTTGTACCAGCAGAATCACATATAGACATATATGAATGGCCGATTACAATAATCATAAAAATATTTGCAGAGTTAAACTTATGAATGCAGCGATAAGATGACAGTTATCTAGCATTAGACAAGCATAACAAGATGAATAATATCCAAGTGCGGATATAGAATAGACAGGAAAGTGAAATCTGAACAGGTATGGAAAAAGAAGCTTGTTTTACTTCATATGGAAATGAAAAGGTCTGAGTTACATAGTCTGAACAAGTCTCCAAAGTCGAACCCTTGGTTCCTCTTCTATTATAATATTTAAAGCATTACAAAGTAGTTCTGTGATCCTAAAAACATGGATCAAATCAACTAAAAATAGCAAGTAAAATTTTGTTGCAAAATAAGTGGGATGTTTCCTCAAAATGAGGTCAATCCCAGATCTCTCTCTCTGTTGATTGTTGGTGTAGTGTAGAACAACCTCCCAAGGCTACATGATGACTTCCAAAAAGAGTTTAATTCGAATTTTCTGATGTGGCCAAGTGCCCTGCTTCCTGTCTTCATTAAAAAAGTCCAATATCCTTTGAAATATCTTCTTTCCCCATAATATGCCAAAAATAACTGTTGTGCTGGACTTGATAATTCATGTGACATGCATTGGAAAAGATCTCAAATCATTTCATATCAAAAATCCCTGACCTGTGTAAAAACTCATTCAATTCTGGACACACAGGCTTTCGGTGGTTATCTGGGAATATTTCTGGGTGAATTATCCACCGAAAGCGCCTTTTTTCAGTGGTTAATGAGCACACTGTGGGCTCGCCTAAACCACCGAAAGTCAATTCTTTGAAGAGTTTCAAAATTGCAAAATTGTCTGTCATGAATCCCTTTTTAACACTCAAACTTTGTTAGCTGCTGTAGTTTTGATTCATGCAGACCTACGAACCATTGCTGACTGTGTAGGAGATTCAGTTACATCTATGATAGTTGTGGCTAAATTTGCCAATGTATCCAAACCAGTTTGTTTTTATTCAGGTCCTTCATACTCCTTTAGCTTGAGCCTCAAAATTCTGAGTTGCCTGTATAATTTCATATTCTCTCTAATTAACTCTTTGTTTCTACCTTTGATTTCATTATATTTTTCTTTGAGAGTTTGATTCTCTCTGAATAATTCAACATTTCTCTCTGTGAGGTCTGTGTTTTCTTTTTTAATTACCCTCTCCAGGACCTCCATCTCATAGATCTCTCTTAGCAGCATGTTAATTTTCTTATTTTTACCTTTCTTAGGCCTGCTTGAAGAAGTTCCTGCTTCTGATTGCCTGTGTGTTTCTGAAGGCTTTGATGGAGGTATATTTATCTTCAGTTTTGTATCCTGATTGATATGCAATTTGTCTTGTGGTTTTTCCATGCCCTGCTTTGAATCAGAGTCACTATAAGGTAAGTTGAGAGGGTTTTTTCCCGTGACAGGGCTTCTGTCCTCAAACTTTAATTTCTTCTTGATTCCTCCCTGTTTGTTGGATGATGTTTTTATAGAATCCCTGGGCATTGAAATCCCTTTCCTCCTCCTACGACTACTCTTGGTAGTAGGATCATTTCTGCTTCTAGACTTCTTTGCTTTTATTTCTGGAGGTCTTTCTGTCACAAACTCATTCCAGAACAAGAAGAAACTCCATTCTATCTGCCTCCTCTGAATAGCTTCTTTGTCAAGGAGGGTAATCAACCCCTGATGAGATATTCTGCTTGTAACTTTAGTGGGCTGAGCCTTTACCTGTTTTTCCATCTTAATCAGTGTCTTATGAAATAAATAAGGTATGTTTAAGTGTTCTCTGCCTGTGAAGTGGTTCAACAATTTAAAATGGTAGTACATCACTCTGTTATAGCGCCCTTCACAGGTGATGTATACCAGAATCGCCTTCAGAAGGGTCTGCCACTTCGTTTCAAGATATGACATAGGAATATCCTTCTTCCAAGTCAACGTTTTATGCACTGGCAACATATATGATCTGAATTCAACATTTGAGGGTGAAGAAGTTTTAAACCAACAATTCCATGTTCTGGACAACCCTGTGTATTCGGCAATAGATGTTTCATCTATAATGAACTCCTCCTTTCCTATCCTAGCAACCCTTCCATCGTATGAGAGGGCAAATGCTTCAGCAATTTGTTGATGAAAAGTTGACAGTTTTTCACAATATGTGAAAACTCCGACCTGTTTAAAACACTCTGCGACCTCTGGATGCTCTTCAAAATACCACATGCCATCCACTTCTGACCTCAAAGCAGGACTCACTTTTGACATGGCTCAATGTTAACTGTATCTGAAACTGTGGGCAATAAGGTGTTTGGGAAACAATGGTTCTAGAAACTAGGGATACAGTCGATATCACTTATGAACAAACTGTGAAATCATTTGACAGAGTATAAGCTTGATAAATTCACTAAAATCCTGACCCACATTCGAAAGACAGTCTGACTGGGGAAAGACGAAACTTCAACTTTTCGGGGGCGACTGTATCTATGAAACTTTGACAGAAAATGGTTTCTAGTCTTACCTGATTACCCGATCCGATTTCCTTGACTCGAACTGCTGGCTGAACTCAGAGACATCTTGCCAATCGCCCGAGAAAGCGGGATACGGATTTTGAAAACACGATTCTGCTGATAAGATCGCGTGCTGGTAG
>ML780330.1:71978-128066 GCA_009831015.1 Picea engelmannii
AACTAAGTGCTTTGTTCTCTGTTAGATAGAGCTTATTGTTTTCTGCATTATTGCCTTCATGAAAGAGTGTTAGTACTGAGTCTCTGTTTGAGAATAAGGGTCCTGTTCTCTGATTGCAAGATAGTCGTTCTTTTCCATTGCAAGTGATACTTTAAAATGTAATCCAGGATTCTTAATTTGAACTACAAGGAATTGCAATTAGGGAGATTTCTTTCTTGTGATTTAATTCAGAACTTCAGTTCACTTCAGCAAGTATAGATAGAATGATTTCTTTACTACAACACTAAGTGCTTTTGGAATTGAGCATATATAGTGCGCAGCTATCTTTGAAACAAAAGACTTCCCTGGGTTGATAATTTATGTTTCACTTGGTTGTTTGAAATTAATTAAGCAATTATAGTGACCAACAGCTATTGCATTAAAAAGACACTGGAACAAATGTGCATGGGCTACCCTAAGCAACTAGAAAACAATGAATTACTTTCCCTTTTGCAAAACATGTGCACCTTTGTAACCCATGAGAAAAATTACAAAATATTTCACAAAAAATTGTGTATGCATTTACCAATTCCAAGGTTTCCTACAAGGATTATAAGTAGTTCTATAGGTTTGACTGAAAGTTTTAATAAGGAGTTCAAACCTTCCACACCAAAAATTTTAATATTTAAACTTTAGAGAATCATAACCCAAATGGAGAATTATGAACATGCAAGAAATAAGAGAAATTTTTTTGTAAATTCCATAATCATATACCTTTTAACTACCATACTATAAATTCTCCTTTATTCTAAATTATTTTTCATGATCTCTCCAAGAGGTTTCTCCAAACTTTCTCTCAGAACTTTTGCAGATTGCTCCAAGAAATTATCCTAGATTTATCTTTGCTAATTAAATTGAGTTTATTGATTAACCACCTTACCATATCCTAAGGATACTCTTCTTCCCCTAGAACCCCCAAGATGAAAAGGTTAAATGAACAAGTGTAAAATTATCAAATATGAAATACATTTACCCTCTTCACCCATGCATTGTCCAAATCTCCCAAATGAGCAATGTGGGTTCTCCACCACAAAAATAACAAAAAAATAATCATGATTTTTCATAATTAGACCACACTCTGACCAATTATCCATGAAAATTTTGAGCATTATCACATCCATCCATCATTAGGGTGCATAAAGGTACCTCCCATGGCCACTTTTCCTATATTATTATAGTGCTTGTTTAAAATGACATGTTCCATTTTATGAATAATTCATAATTTTTAATTAACTAATATGTACATTATTCACCCAATCATAGCTTGGAGAACCAAAGGATAATTCTAGTGAAGCATAAAGAAAATAATGGTCAAAGACAATTTTTCCAGAGTCTAGTAATTTCTCTAGAGTAATAGTGTTTTTTTATCATCCCTTTTCTCAACCTTGGACCTCTTATTTGTATGAATAGGGATGTGATATGTTCGAGTAAAATTGGAATGCATGTCATGCAAGTGTGAGGAAAACATGATCCCTGCTTCAAAATTGTGCACTATGTGCAATTTTTATTGTTTCATGGTATTTTGAGGGTGCTCATGAGTTTAATATTGAAGAGGAATGACCATGTCAAAACTTTTACTATGATGATTTGATCAAGGGTGACCAAATGGCCTAACTTAGATGATTTGATCAAGGGTGACCAAATATACATATAATATATTCCCCCTAATGTGTGATGTCAGAAGGGGAGCTTATGGCCAAAATAATTATAAAGTGGAGAGGATGCATACAAGTAGGCCAAGAAGGAGTCTGATAAGAAAATAGCTACAATAAAAAACCATAGTATCAAACGAAAAATATTCTTGAGCTGTGCATACCAATTCTCAAGTGAAAACAAGCATGGTCCCACAATGAAATACACTACATATCCATGAAAGATATAATATGGAAAACCATGGCCACAAAAAGAATACACAGTGGATCCATGTCAAAACATGATCATAGCCACAAGTAGACACACAATGGAGCTATGCTTTAGTGTACTTCAAGACAATTGTTGAAACTAGTGACAATGAAAACTTGGCTCTCCAAGGTACCCATAAGAAAGTGGTATTGTATAATAAACTTAGGAAACAACCCCAAAAAGGGATGCCACGATAGCCCTACTTCTCCAATCCAAACCAACTCTAAGTATGAATCTACCCATATGAATAAATTATATGAAATTGAGCATTGGGGGAAACTTTCTAATCATCAATCATTAGTGCCAATATTGTTTACAAACATGAGATAACCCATGAATGATGACAAAGGGACCCAAGGTACACTAGTATAGTCTAACAAGTGAAAATAGTTGTGTTGATGTCAAAAACTTGTAGAATCATTATAATAGGGATCATTGATGGATACCCACTAACAGTTATGAAGGAATAAACCATTGAGGACTACAAGCCCTAGGGTACTATAATTGTCTCTAAATTTTCTTCCTATAATAATGGGTAGAGGTTGATGGGAAGAGATTCATTCGAAGGAGGGAATTGAGGCATCCCTCATCAATTGGAATGAGATATAAATAGGAACATGAGATTATTTTGGACCATATATTGAGAGATAAAACCACTAAGTACAAATTGACACTATCAAGGACGACATGGATGGTTAAGACATCTGAGGAATGGTTGATGCAAGTTAGATTATTCCCTTCAACATTAACACAAAATAATGATGACCTAAGCAGTTGTTAATTCCAAAAAGGATCAATGATAAAAACTATCAACACATGAGGTAACGATGTATGTCCCATAATTTGTAGAAGAATAACCAATCAAAGGATAAAAAAGTCAAAAACATGGTACACATTGGTGCACCATAAAATTTTAAGTGAAACAATGGAGTCATATTTGGGCCAAAGCAGAACTATAAACCTGTACAATTAATTCATAGTGGTTAATATTACTTATGGTGTTTTTAGCAGAGGTTTGTTGTTGGTGTAGTTAATCAACTGAAGCACACTAATAATAATGCATTATATAATATATAATACAATGCTAACAAAAACCTTCCAAAGTATGTTCTAAGTCATAATGTTATATACATCCAACTAAATAGCATCGCCTCTCATCATATTGTATTTAGTTACATACTTGTATTTCTTATGGGTTTTGGCTCAAAATGCGGGGAAATTTAACCAAATTGGTAAATGGCCAATTTTGAATATCCATCTTTCCATAGCGAGAGAGCTTCAAGTCCTCCAAGTCCTCCCTTACCTTTTGCAGTAACTATATATTTTATTTATATGTCAACTTTCTAATTTAATATCTACTACCTTTGGTGTACATGCATTACTAGTTTTTGAATAATTTCCCATTGAATTGTGTAATATCCTAATTCTGAATTGAATTCAAATGCATAAAATATTCCAAAAATCCAACGTGTAACAAAATACACATGGTCTTATCTAGAGCAATTTTTTCAGGTAGCTATTAAATGAAACTAGAAAACCACTTTAACATACTATTTTTTTGTTTCTAGATGGCATTTTGTAAATATGTAACAACCTTAACAAGTCTTTTCTTTGGTTGAAATTTATTTTTACATTTTTATTTTATATAAAACTTTCCAAGCTAGCAAAATCAATGACTATAGGTGTTAGAACAAGATTGGAAACTAATAATTAAAAATCAATTGCAAATGGTGGTGGATACCATTCATGGTGGATACGATCTAGTCATAGTGTAACAACTTCAATCATCTCATCATTCAGGGAAAGTTATCATCACAATAATTGTTCTCTTCTAAGATCGTATTTTTCCTTCTCTCAATTGTTTTAGTTGAAATAATCCCATGATGTTGGAGGGTTCTAGGCCTCTCCTCCTTGATGATTCCAAGGGTGATTTTGTAGGTACTGAAGAGATTGATGATGATGTAATTTTCATTATCCCTATCCAACAATGGATAAATGGGGTTCGGGGCTTGTGAAAGTCTTGATTTTGCATGGAAATTTTTTTTCAGGGCTCAAGATTTGTACCCTAGTGAAAAAAGTGTTTTTTTAAAGCTCATGGTGTTCTTGATGGTTGAATATTTGGTCATGTTGGTGAATGCGTTGTTATGATCCAAATACTCAAAATATCATAAAATAACAGAAGTACACACCATGTACAAAATGTCAATGTGGAGAAGAACTCCAATATAGATAAGTTTGACAATAAATCCTTAAAGAATTAGGGAACTCCCTTCAAATAACCAATTACCTTTCATACTTCCCCTTTCCTCCCTATAATCAGTACATTATCTCTTATATATATCTATTCACACTTGCACATGAGGCCCCTTTATCACTAGGTCGACCCTATTACATGTGCATTTACACATTGCATGTACATTTAGGCCCATATATTCCCGCTATTGGGGTCATATCATATACATTTATCCATATATATGCCTCCCTTGGGTCATAACATATTACCCTCCTTCAAAAATCTTTGTCCTCAAAGCTTTGCATTTAAAGGCTTCATATTTGATGAAACCAAGTAATATTATTTTCTTTTGTTCCTTATTTATTCATTCCATGTTTGATGTTCTATCCATCCAAAATCAATTCTTTTTGGTCTTAATCCTTGGTGTCTGGTTGTTGAATAATTTTATTTCCTTTGATTCCATGTATTTTTGTTGAATCTTCTCCAATTTGTAGTCGTTGTTGGTCTTTGGTAATAGCTTGTTGAAGAGTAGTTTGGTGATGTCTTGTTCCATGAATATTGACAAGCATTCCATCTTCTTCCTTCATAATGTTGATATCGTCCTTCTTGTCATCCATGAAATTCTTCTTGGTAATGAGGGTGTCGATATGGTTTCACATTTTATGGCCTTCCTTCACTCTGCACATGCATTTCATCTATCTTCTTTTTAGCAACAATGGAATTCTCGATCATATTTGGTTTGTCTTTGATTACTCTAGACTTTGAGATAATACCATCATATTTGGCATGTACATCCTCTAGATGGAGTTCAACTTCTTCAATTATCTTATGTTAACCTTATTGAATATTGGCTTCTTTCTCCTTTTTATGTTGCAATGTAATCCCATCTAACAAATTTTGACGTCGTTCTTCAATTCTGGCTTGTATTTATGATTTTACCTTATCAATATTTAAGTATTCCTCAACCTTCATGAAAATTTCATCTTCCAGTCTTTTGGTAGATTCTTCATCCAAGATCCTTCTTTCTTCATGATTTTGACAATTCTTCTTTTATTATTTCAATCTCTTGACCTCATCCAATAGTTTTTTATTATGGTTTTGTAATCTATATATCTCTTCATCTTTCTTTTTCAAATATTCCCTTGACTCATCATTTTCCCACTTTGATTTACTATTCTTTCCCTGCTTTAAGTTCTTAACCTCCTTAATGAATGACTGATTAAGAGATCGTATATTAGATAACTCCTCACCCTTCTTATTAATCCTTCCTTTGTTTCTTTTAATTCATCTTCAATTCTATACAATTCCTCCATTTTTGTATCCCTAATCCATTTATCTGAGAAGTGTTTGTCATATTCTTCTCATGTGTAGTGCCAAATAGTATTTTGATCAACACTCGTCCACCACTTCCAAGATTCATCGAAAACATAATCTATTTCCTTCATAGGATTCATATTATATTATTTTATCAACCTCAACCATTCCATAGGATTGATTTCATCTTTATCTTCATCTCCTATAAATTTAGGTATTGTCATTGATTCGTAATCGAGGTCTAACCCCAATCATTTACTTCCAACCTCCATATCTTAAGGATAAATGTTTTGAATAGGTATATTACTTGTTCAAATATTCTCTTCTATGTTTTATCTTTCCAATGACATTTTAATCAGCTCAATCGGACATTCCAATCAAAAGATGTGATACTTTTAAGTCAACATACCTTGGAAACCTTGATTTGGAGCCTTTCATCCTAGATGACCTTACTTCTGATATATATCTACAATTTCGGCCCTTATTAGTATGAAACTGTGACCTATATTACTCTAAAATATATTCTCTGCAATGCCATAGTTATGACCAAAATTGGATGCACCAAGTGGAAGTTATGGTAAGTTCCCCACACCTTAATTATTGTTTGCCTTTCCAGGAGAGAGAACTTGTACAACATGCCCCATTCCCAATAATTAATATTAAATTATGAAAATTGTACCAGAAATACTATGGCTTGTCCGATTTTCAATGCAACTAGTCTCGCTCAATTCAGAACCTTTATGAGGACATTATGGTTGTTTTACTCCGAACACCTATTTGAGACTAGTCAATAGGACTAATGAAATACCCTATCTTACATAGGGTGTATATACAAAATTAGGATGACCCAAAATCTGAATTTTTTATCAAAGTTACCTTAACAATTTCTATGAATATCCTCCATATTTTAGGGTCTGAAATGTTACAGAAAACATGTTGTAGAGAAAATTATGAGATGACTAAATTCAGGATGATTTCATAACCCTATCTTACACAGTCTATATCTTTGCAAGTATAAGGCCTCAAGAGATGAAATTTTTACCCCACATACCTTGATCCGTCTACTAAATAAAATCCAAGGGGTTCCTTCAGAAACTTCGTAGAAAAAAATTAATAGATAAAATTCGAAGGTGTCTCAGGTGTAGCAGCGAAACCCCAAGATCTTGAGCTCTGATACCAAATGTTATGATCTAAATACTCAAAATATCATAAAATAACAGAAGTACACACCATGTACAAAATTCCAATGTGGAGCAGAACTCCAATATAGATAATTTACACAATAACTCCTTAAATAATAGGGGAACCCCCTCCAAATAACTAATTACCTTTCATACCTCCCTTTTCCCCCTAATAATGAATACATGATCTCTTATATATAGTTATTAACACTTGCACATGAGGCCCCTTTATCACTAGGCTGGCCCTATTACATATGTATTTACACATTACATGTACATTTAGGCCCATATATTCCCCCCCTTGTGGTCATATCATATACATTTATCCATATATATGCCCCCCTTGGGTCATAACATGAGTTATGTCAATGTATTCTATTAAATTGTTTACACAATGCTAGGAATGTGGTTCCTATCATGTTGGGTGCATGGTTTACCCCTAGCCCATTCCTATATCTTAATATGTAATTTTGGTTGATTGATCACCATCACCCCGTGTATTTTCACCTATACATAGAGGGCATAAAATAATATCATATTTACTTGAGCAAGGTTGTAGGAATGACATGGATGAAAAAGTGTTTAGGGTTTTCTATGCAAGTGGCATACCATTCAATGTTCTTCTCTCACCCTATTTGCAAGAAATGGTACACACCATCAATGGTTCCCATCGGGTACAATATAATACACAGTTGATTTATCTTTAGTTAGACTAAGTAAGGGTAGGATAGGTTAGGTTGAGTTGGTAGGGTAATAAAAGATAGGGTATGTTAGATTAACAAGATAGGTTATTTCAAGTTAGGGTTGGAAGGTGAGAGAAAGGTAAGGTAAGGGATGGTAGGGTAAAGTGAGAATTAGATTTGTTAGGGTAAATATGCATATAGTCCTGAATGAATGAAATAAACTACTTATAATAAATGAAGTAAAGAACTATAATGCACATGAAAGGTAAATAACTAAAACACCATATAAAAAGATAGATTCATTAGTAGTATGTACCTTTCAGTACATTTAATGTAGTCTATCCATATAGGCTAGTGATCAATTGTAATTCCTAGTGTGAAGGCCTATAGAAATCAACGAACCATGAAATGCTAAATTTACGAAAAATAATTTAAGAAATATACATGTATTTAAAAATTTACAAGAATCTATAATACATAAGAATAAATAGCATTACCTTATTTAGATTCTCTTTGTTTCAATAATAGTTTAATATTATCTAATGAATAGGGTCAAACCTGTGAAGGTGGAAGCTCATATGTCCCCTCCCCCCCTCACATCACTCTCAATTCCCCATATCCAATGCATGTACTTGAAAAAAGATGAATTTATGTGAAAATATGTTATTCTCGTCAGAAAGAAACATTCAACATTCATTCATTAACTACTTATAACATTCATTCATTCATAGGAAAAAACATTTCATGACATTAGTTTATATTATCAAAAATAATATGTCATAATATTATTACAATCACTTCATTTTTTTTTTCTTTTCACAAATTCAGAAATCAACTGATCTTCTTCGACAACATATTTATCAGTTATTTTGGCCTCTTATGAAACTTGCATTATTGTTTGTTGGATCATGTACTCACGACGTGGATGTTGTTGTAAGGTGCTAGGACCTACTGCAATAATGAAGAAATGTTAAATTGATATGTTTTGTTATTATCATTACAAGTATTTCATTAATAAAGAGAACATTAGAGTGGTTCTCTTTATGTGACGGGGCCACAACATGTACTTCATCTTCCTGTCTAGCTTCTACATCCTGTATAGGATGACCCTCTCCATGATCCAATGCTGAAACATCAAATATTACAATTAATACACTATTTGCAATTAAATATTTTAAACTGTAATCCATACTATGTTTTTTGTAGCACATGAATACATTCATTACTAGGATGCACAACATGACCTTCATTGGGTTGTTCTCAAATCTTGGGATTATGTGTATTTTCTCTTTCCTGCTTAAAACAAAGAGACTCAATATTTTATGGCCAAAATTGTATATTTTAACCTTATACAATATTTACTGCAAAAACAATTTCAGTAAAAGAACACAAACGATACAATGGGAAATACAAACATTACACAAAGATTTTTCCCCTGGGAACCCAAACCAGGAAAAGCAACATATTTTATATTCATTCATAGTGATACATTGTTTACAATACAATATACATATAGGAGCCAGTGGCATCCAAAACCCTAACCCAATGACCTAGATTAGTCAACAACCCTCATTCCTTAACTAGAAATAGAAAACCATCAGAAAAAAACCATGTGTCAAAAAACCGCCCAACAATGGACATGAAAATTGAGGCAACACAAAAAATGAAGAAAAAACGAGACACATTTCCCGAGGAAATTTTTTTATCGGAGGAACTACCTCCCAACCCTTGCATGGGGGGATTTCTCCCCCCTGCAGCCCCCCTCAAACCCCACTACATAAATAATATAACACTTACCCAAAATTCTCCCACTTTTTGTTTTCTTTGCATACAGGGGGTTACCGGGTTAAATAATCAACAATCCAGGGATGCAACGCCCATGGATCTTCTACACCAAGAGAAATTATCAATGCTCACAGATTTTTTTAATGCATCTACAACATTCTTCAAAGTGTCAACCTTCATCAGCAACACTTTATTTTCTTCAACCATGTCTTTGACAAAGTGATATTGAATATCAATATGCTTTGTCTTTGAATGATAAGTCAGGTTCTTCACCAGAAAAATTGCACTCTAAATGTCACAATCTATCCTTATAGCTTCTTGTACCAACCCAATATCTAAACACAATATTTGTAACCATACTACTTCCTTACTTTCATGAGTGGCTTCCATGTATTCAACTTATGTAGTTGAAAGTGCCACTACAGCCTATATTTTTCTCATCCAACTTATTGCTCCTCCAAATAGGCTAAACACATACCCACTTGTAGATCTCGTATGCTCTAGATCTCCAGCCCAGTCTGCATCTACAAAACCATGTATATCTAACACTTTGTCTAATCTCGGTATTCCTTGGTAGCACAATCCATATCTAGCAGTTCCACACAAATATCTGAAAACCCTTTTTATTGTTGTTCAATGCTCCTTCCCTGGTTTTGACATATACCTACTCAAAACTCCCACTATATGTGCAATGTTCGGTCTAGTAAAAACCATTGCATACATAAAACTTCCAACTGCACCCACATATGGAAAACGAGACATGTACTCCTCCTCTTACTGTGTCTTGGTACATTGATCCACATATAACTTTACACCAACAAGAATAGGAACCTTGACCGGTTTACATTCTTGCATATTAAACCTTTGCAATATTGTCTCGACATATTTTTTTTTATTTAACCAGAGTTTCCTCTTTTTCCAATCTCTTTTATTTTCCATTTCCAAAATGAAATTTGATGAACCGAGATCCTTCATGTCAAATTTAGAGGACCACTGAGTTTTCACATCCTAGATAATCTCCTTGTTTTTTCCTATCAGCAACATGTCATCCACATAGAAGACCAAATAAATCAAATGATCACCAATTAATTTAAAATACACACAATGATCCTCTTTGATTCTTGTTAAGCCAAGTCCCAACAAATAAGTATCAAATTTTTTATACCACATCCTTGGTGATTGTTTTAAACCATACAATGAAATTTTCATCTTGCATACCAACTCCTTCTTTCCCTTCACAACAAATCCTTCTAGTTGCTTCATATAGATTTCTTCTTCCAGATCCCCAAGTAGGAATGTTGTCTTCACATCCATATATTATAATTCAAAATCAAATGCAGTAGCAACAAATAACAAAAATATTATAGATTTTAGTTTGGCAACATGAGAACAAATCTCATCAAAATGAACTCCTTAAACCTAGGAATAACCATTTGCTACTAACCAAGCTTTTTATTTCTCCACTTTACCTTTTGAATTCAGCTTCTTTTTGAATACCCATTTTCTACCAATGGGATTTCTTCTAGTCGACAACTCTACTACTTCCCAAGCCTCGTTATTATCCAAGGTTGCCATTTCTTTTCCCATGGCCCTTTTCCATAGGTTTCCATCCTATGAATCCACTTCCTCCTGATAGTTCTAGGATCATCATGAGTAATAGACAAATAAAAATTTGAATGGAAATCATATGGAGTATACCTTTCCCGTAGCCTTCATTCTTGAATTGATCTCCTCAATACTAGAGTATGCGTACCTTCTTCTTCTGATTCATGTTCTTCTATAGACCATGATTCATCATCCTTTAAATCAAACTCTATTTTATCTAGTTCTTCCTTACTTGGTAGGACTTCCTATTTAACAACATCCTTCATTTCTCTAAATACCACATCTCGTCTATACACTACCTTCTTAGTTTCTGGTTTCCAAAGCTTATAACCTTTGAGACCATCTTTATATCCAATAAAGATACACTTTTAAGCCTTCTTATTTAACTTACTCTTGTTTTCATTTTGAACATGAACATATGCATCGCAAGAAAATACCTTGATATTTGTAGAAGGCTTCTTACTAGTCCATACCTCTTGTGGAGTCTTTTCATCCAACACTGATGAGGGTGATTTGTTGACTAGGTAACATGCAGTACCCACTACCTTTTCCCAGAATTCTTTCCCTAACCCGACACCAATGAGCATGCACCTTTCTTTTTCCATCAACATATTGTTCATCCTTTATGAAAATTCATTCTGCTGAGGTGTATATGGAGTAGTCTTATGCCTTTCTATACCACACTTCTTACATAATTCTTCAAATTCATTTCCACAAAACTCTCCACCATTATCTATCCTCAACACCTTAATTCTTTTGTTTGTTTGATTCTCAACAAGAGCCTTAAACTCTTTAAACCTATCAAATACTTAATATTTATTACTGAGGAAATATATCCAAGTATTCCTCGAGAAGTCATCTATAAATGAGACATAGTACATAGATTTTCCCAATGATGGGACAGACACAAGTCCAAAAACATCATTTTGAACTATCTGTAAAATTCCTTCTTCCCTCGTTGCACCAGAGGGGAATCTTACCCAATTATGCTTCCCATATATGCAATGTTCACAAAAATCAAAATCTAGAGAATAGTTAGATATATCTATAACCATAACTTTACTGTGTAGTAGTTGAAAACCCTTCTCTCTGATATGCCCAGTCTTTGATATCACAACATAGCCTTTTCTCCAGAGACTATAGGAGTTCTTTCTTCTTCAACTCCAATATCAAGAATAATGAAACTATTACACCCATCACTAATAGTGCATCCTTACAGCTTATACAAAGTTCCAAACTGAAGTTCCTTCAGCAACACCATTGCTCCTCGAACCATCCTATAGGTTTCCTTTTCAAATATTGTTTTACCCCTGCATCAACCATTTTTCTTATAGAAATCAAATTTCTATCCAAATATGGTGTTATCACATATGTTGGACACCATGGAAAAAGAAATGAAAGAAAATGAGCAAAAAACCCATAAGTCATCTTAAATCCTAAGTCGGAGCTGCGATGTGACGTTTTGGTGCTACATGATAAGACACACACAATTTTGGGTGATCAAGATTAGTGCACCCCAAATCAACGATTGATGGTCGTATTGGGGCTTCAACATGCACACATGATAAAAAACGTAGAGTAGGCCAAGGAAAACAATCGCAAATTGTGGAGGCACTACATGTCAACAAAAGACCCACATCGGGACCAAAAGAAGGGAAGTTTCAAACCGCTTTTTGTAGCCCTGATATGCACATGTGCACATAGTGCCCTATCCCGGGTCGACAAGTGGCCTCCCCTCATCACTTCCGCTCCCTCCATATGTCTTCCACTCACTGTCCCACCGGTACCTATCCCTTTCTCATCTCCCACCACTTGTGCCACCTCACTCCACATTGCCTCCATCCCATTACACCTCAGCTTATGCTTGTGTGACCCCCACGCCATCGATAGTCTCCTCGTTCATTCACAGTTGTCCACCTGACCCTCTCTCGTCCGCTCCTCCATAACAAGTGTGCCCATCACTTTGTCAGCAGCCATGTCCATCGTCAGGCTTACCCGTAAGCATCCAGCTCAGATCCAAACGGTGAATGTTAAGGCTACGACGTTTTGCAAAGGTAGATTTGACTTGGGTCTTCTGAATTCCAATGAAGCAGTTATTGAGGTTGGTGGGGGACGGTTGAACATCATTTCCACCATAAATGGAAAACCCAAGAAGGACTATAAGCAGGTCAACTCAACTGCATAGTCTTCCTAAAACATGATTGTGTCTGACAGGGCTAGTTCTGACAAGAAACTGCATGTGCAGCCTGTCAGGAAGTATGAAAACATAATGCCTTTAATGCAGCTTCTCAATTATGCTCCTGAGATTTTGTTTTGAGTATAAATACTCAATTTTGATATTTGGTAAAGCATCGATGGTAGAGCTAAGATCCCAACTGTAAAGTTTTAGCGAGGCCTCTGGTTCCCTATTTATAGACTGATATCTGAGACTTCTTGTTTAATGGAAGCCAACCTCTTCCTTACTCTTTTCTTCTGAATATTAAAGCTCAGGCATGGATGATCCAGTCGGGCATTGTATGACTGTATAATATAGGTTTGATTATATCGATTATGGGAGAATTTTAAGTTTTTTGAAGTTTTTGAGTATGAGAGAATATCATATCTAAGACTTTTCCTCCAAAGGTTGTCGAAAGACCAGATGCCCAGAGAAGACTTTCATTCCTCTCTTGTTTTTCCTCCACCTACTCACCACTATGCAACTTACTGGCCTAAGTTAGATCAAGACCTCACCTAGCGTTGTATTTCCAACCCAATGTTCTAAGTTAAAACAATATTGTTTTGATTTTACTCCCATTTGGTCACCCTCTATAAATAACCTGTGACATATAAATTAATGGGTATTAGGCTTACTCCTCCTGCAATCCAGGAGTGACTTCTGGTGCTAACATTTCTAGCACCATTGTTAGGGACGAAGTTATAGATTTTCCCTGGGATTGAACGACATTGAGCCTCTAATTCTAAAGGTTCATCAGGCATCAGATCCCTCCAATATTGTTACTATGCACCTGGTGACTCCATTGTGATCGCTCCACTAGGGAACCTGTTGTTGCAGCCTAGCCTAGACCCAGGGATTTAGAAGATTTTCCCACCCTAGGCTTTACCATCCCTTATCCTATTACTGTTGCTATTGTTGTGCCTACGCCAATATCTATTCCCTTAAGCCCTGTAGATTTTTCTTCAAATCCTTTGTTGATCCCTTTTCCACCTACAAGCTCATTTCCATTCTCCCTAGGCGGAACCCCCTTCTCCCCCTAGTTCTCCTCCACCTAATATCCCTATGGCAGGAGCTCATCCCCCTATGAATAGAATGGATGCCATAGTGGCTATGAGGTACGCCCCTCTAGTCTTACCTCAGCCCATGAATCCTCTCCCTACTGGAGATTACTTGAAGTATATGCCTAAATTCACTGGAGAGGAGGACATAATTGTTGAAGAGCACCTTGCTGCCTTCTACAGTTATGCAGACAACCTGAAAATTGAAAATGAAGATGTCTGGATGATATTCTTCATCCAAAGTCTTGATGGTGAGGTGAAGAAATGGTTTAGGGGACTGACCCTTAGATCTATTGCTGGGATTGAAGCTCTATATAATGCGTTCTTGAGACAGTGGGGAGATAAAAAATATTTCATGTATTATATGAAAGAGTTTGGGTCCTTGAAGAGAAAGGAAGGAGAGTTTGTCTCTGACTTCTCCAAGAGATTCAATAAGATGTACAATAAGATCCCTGCTAAAAATAAAGCCCTTAGAAGCCTCTGCCAAAATCACTTATGCTAGTGACTTTGACCTCGATTTCTACCTCCTGCTCATAGAAAGAAGAGCTACTTCCTCGGCTAACATGCAAGATGCAACGCTAGAAGTAGAATCCAATGTGTTGGAAGTTAATAGGCTCATAAGAAAATCTGATAGAGACAAGGGAAGAAGGAAATCTAAGGCCTCAACCTCTAGTTCTCCTATAGCTCACCCTCAAGTAGATGAATTGACCAAGATGGAAAAGTCTTTGTCTGTGGAGATGGAGAAAATTAAAGTGGAGGGAAGGAAGACATATAGGAATCCTCAAAACATTTCCAACAGAGGCAACTTCAGAAGGTTGAACAACAATTCTCCTCAAATCATGCCAAGGGAACAAAGGGACAGGGATAGAAATGATCAAAAAATTCATAATCCTCTCCAAAATAAACTTTTTATTGATGAGGATAGAGGAGAAGAAGAGATCGACCTTGAAATTCATTGTATTGGAGACACCTCCCCTTTTCCCCATTTGACTCAATCCGCCTATGAGGAGTCCCTCATGAGCAGTCAAATAAATGAGATGAGTAAGGGGGAGAAAGCTAGTAGCGGTCCTAATAAATATAACCTCTGGTCAAAGAAGAGAGAAGGGAAGTACGAAATCCCTGATCAGTCTCTCATAGCAGAGAAACCAGTTAACCATGGATAAAATGTCGCCAAGGAAAATAAAACTCAGAATCCCTCACCAATAGTCAAAGACCCTATCCTAGAGGTGAGAGAAATTCTGAATCCCCCTTCCTCCTTTAAGTTTGAGCATGAAATTCAAAAAATAAAAATTCATGTGCCCATTTCAGAGCTAGTCAAACATGAAGATTTCAAAAGGTCCCTCTCCAAGCTACTGCAGCCTGAACCGTCCTTCCATTCCATAGACGCAGTAAATCTCCAAGACGAAAAGACAGCAGTCATCTTAGGTCATATGGTAGAAGATAGATATGACTCATCCCCTCCCTTCTACACATCATTGAACATACATGATAAGGTGATGCATAATTGTCTAATGGATTCATGAGATTCCCATAATCTCATGCCCAAAACGTTCATGGAAGAACTCGGGCTGGAAGTCACAAAAGCTTATCATGATTTGTATTCTTTCGATTCAAGGAGGGTGCAGTGTCTTGGGGTCATCAAATATATGGTGGTAACCTTGTTCCATCTACCCATGAAAAGTGTGGTCATCGATATCATGGTAGCTTATGTACCTCCCAAAGCATATCTTTGGCATGCTATTGTCAAGATCTTGGATCAAAAAGCTTGGAGGAAAACTGCAAATGAATCTCACATTCGCTACCATTCCAGTCTTTGGAGGGGAGCACAGAAGACTGTACAGAGAAGCTCAGCTAGCCTACATTAATAGTGATGAGGCTGACCCCACCAATCACCCTATTTTCTCTCTGGATACTGACTTGGGATCTAGTTTGTTGCAGCTCACCAACACCGTTGAGGCTCCTCTTCAACTCAGAAAGCATCCAATTAACCCCCACCAAGATTCTCCTCCAACTATTGTTGTATGGAAAATGTTCTTTGATGGAGCTCACTCTAAAGGTGGTGTCGACGCTTGGATAGTTTTGGTTTCCCTTGTTCAGGAAACTATATCCCTGTCATACAAGTTAGAGTTTGAAGCTACCAATAATGTGGCAGAGTACGAGATCTTGTTTTGGGATTAAGGGATGCAACAGACATGGGAATTAAAGAAACATCTGTGTTTGGGGATGTCGAGCTGATTATTCAGCAGATCATAAATATTTATTAGGCCAAACACCCTCGGCTTAGGAGTTACATAAATGAAGTATGGGACCTCATTGACAGTTTTTTCCTCGCTTTAAATATATCATTTATTCCAAGAGGAGAAAACACTGTGGTTGATTCCCTGACTATTTTAGTGAGCAATTTCAGATTCCCTCTGCCACCCAAGCCTAGTTATGATACATAAGTGAGATACAGGCCCTCCATACCTGAAAATGTCAAACATTGGAAGGTTTTTGAGGATGATATTGAAATCAAAAGATTCCTGGAAATTGTTGAGGAATTATCTACATTCCACATTGATCAAGACCCTGCTTCTGAAGTCGATCCCTATGTTGATGATTTTCTGAACGAGATTTTTGATCATCATATTGTTCAACTACCTTGCAATCACATCCCCAAAGGACTAGTTCCTTTGGAAAGGATTATTGATAGAAATGATGGGGTAGTAAGGGGAAAAATCTTAAAGGATGATGATGATGTGGCTGAGTGCAATATTGGCATAGAGGAGAAGCCAAAGCTTGTTAAGTTGTCTAACAAATTGTGAGAGGAGTAGAGGGTTGAGTATACTGAGCTATTAAAAGAATTTTCTGATGTATTTTCTTGGACCTATGAAGACCTCAAAACATATGACATCAGCATTATAGAGCACAAGATCCCATTGAAGGAAGAATCCAAACCAATTAGGAAGAAGTTGAGACAGATAAATACTATGTTACTGTCTATCATGGAGAAGGAGGTAAGGAAGTTATTAGATGCCCAAATCATTGTCCCCTTGAGATATTCAGAATGGATAGCCAATCTGGTCCCAGTGAGAAAGAAGAATGGAGAGATCAGGCTCTGTGTCAACTTCAAAAATCTGAAAAGAAGCTCAAAGAAGGACAATTACCCCTTGCCAAAAATGGAACATATATTACAAAGGGTAATCGCTGCATCAAGGATATCCATGATAGATGGATTTTCGCGCTACAATCAGATATCAGTCCTTCTTGAGGATAGAGAAAAAACAACCTTCACCACTCCTTGGGGCACATTCATGTATGCCAAAATTCCTTTTGGGTTGATAATTGCAGGGGAAACATTTCAACGAGCCATGGACATCGCCTTCATTAGGGAGAAAGATAAATTTGTGTTCATCTATATGGATGACATAAAAATCTTTTCCAGATCTGATAAAGAACATTGTTTCCATTTGAGGAAAGTTTTCTTGAAATGCAGAAAGTTTGGTCTTTCCCTGAACCCCAAAAAATCACTATTTTCTATGAAGGAGGGAAAGTTTCTTGGTCACATAATATCAGATGAGGGAGTAAATATCGATCCCAACTGAGTGGAAACAATCCAAACATTATCACTCCCAAGGTCCAGGAAAGCAGTCCAGTCTTTCCTGGGAAAGATTAACTTTCTAAGGAGGTTTGTTTCAAATTTTGTTGAATTGGTGAAGCATACTACATCCATGCTTAGGAAGGGGAATGAAATAAAGTGGACTTTTGGACCCAAGGAATCCTTCAACCAAATTAAGAAAGCATTGAATGAAGCCCAGTGCTGATTAGTCCTGACTATTCCAAGGATTTCCTGATTTTTTCTTTTGCTTCTTCTGATACAATAACAATTGTTTTGTTGCAAAAACATGTCGAGGGAATGGAACATCCTATCTCCTTTTTTAGCAGGGCATTGAGGGATGGAAAGATCATATATGACATCATGGAGAAATAATCCTTTGTATTGGTGAAATCCCTCAAGTCTTTCAGGATCTATGTCCTTCATTCAAGAATTATTTCATATGTCCCTTTAGCTGTTGTGAAGGACATTCTCATTCAGCTAGACATAGATGGGAAGAGGAGAAAATGGATTGCCAAAATCCTTGAGTTTGATCTGAAAATAAAGCCCACCAAGCTAGCTAAAGGGAAAGGTTTAGCCAAGATGTTGGCTGAATATAAATGTAAAGCCTTGGGGGTTAACTTCGTCAATACTTGCTCAAAAAATCAGCAGGCAGATTTGTCTAACGAAATCTCTTAGGATAGCTTACCACTAGCATAATGCACCTGGTATGGAAACATATTATATTTTCTTCAAAAATTAAAGCCCCTTGATGGAATGGGGAAGAGAAAGGGAAGAGATTTATATCTCAAAGAAATCAGATATTGCCTTATTGACCAAGTCCTATATTGGAAGGACCCTCTAAGAGTGCTTCTGAGAGGTCTAAACCCACAGGAGGCCCAAAGGATTATGTTTGAGTTTCATAGAAGCCTATGTGCGGGACATAATTTTTGGAAGACCACAACCTAGAAAAATCTCAAGGATGGGTACTACTGGCCCACTTTATTCATTGACGTGTGAAGAAAAATCAGAGCCTATATCAAATGTAAAAAATTCTCAGGAAAGCGACAACTTAGATCCTTGCCACTGAAGCATGTGGTAGCTTCAATACCCTTTCAATAATGGGGGTTGGACTTCATTGGGGAGATTCATCCTGCTTCAAGTGGTCAACATAGGTGGATCTTAACTGCAACAGATTATTTCACCAAATGGATAGAATCCATCCCTACCAGGAGTGCTTCACACAAGGTAATCACCAGTTTGCTAGAGGATATCATAACAAGATTAGGTTGTCCTAGCAGAATTATCACTGATAATGCTGCAACTTTCAACTTTGAGCCTTTGATCAAGTTCTGTGAGAATATTGGGATTTCATTAATTCACTCCACTCCTTATTATCCCCAAGAAAATGAACTGGTAGAGTCCTCTAACAAAAGTTTGATCAAGCTTATTAAAAGACTGTTAGAGGATAATAAGAAGGCATGGGATTCAAAGATAAAATTATCTCTATGGGATGATCGAGTGACAACAAAGAGATCCTTGGTCCTCTCCCCTTTTCAACTTGTTTATGGAACATAAGTTGTTTTCCCTTCTCAACTAGCTCTACCTGTAGCAAAATTCTTTCAGGATTACCAAGGGGAGCCTGATGACATGATCAGAAGGATTCATCAATTGGTGGAAGTGCAGCAGACCAGAGAGCAGGTGAAGGACAAAGCTCATAACCGTCAACAAAGTATCAAGCAAACCTTTGATAGAAACGTGAGAAAAGAAGATTTCCAGCTGGGAGATCTAGTGCTTAAATCGGATGCACCCAGGTAGGACAGAGGAAAGCACAACAAATTCAAAGCCTTGTGGATTGGGCCCTTCAAAGTTTCTGAGAAAATTCCAAATAATACCTACAGGTTGTAGAATTTGGAGGGCAATGAAATTTTTGGTGGCCTTGTAAATGGTCATTTTCTCAAGAAATTCTTTGTTTGAACCACAAATGACTCTCATGTATTTGTAAATATTTTCTTTCTTTTGTTTTTGTTTTTCAGTTCATAAGTGACTCCATAGCCCAAAAACAAGGCACTGAAACTGTAGAAGAGTTCTTGGCATCTCATAGGGAGAAATCCATCCCCCATGGAACCTAATGTTATTGCATATGTTGGTAAATGGGGCATTCTTCCTTCAGAATGGACACCATGGAAAAAGAAATGAAAGAAAATGAGCAAAAAACCCATAAATCGACTTAAATCCTAAGTTGGAGCTGTGATGTGACCTTTTGGCGCGACATGATAAGACACACGCAATTATGGGAAGTCGAGATTAGTGCGCCCTAGATCAACGGTTGATGGTCGTATCGGAGCTTCAAAATGCACACAGGATAAAAAAGGTAGAGCAGGTCGGGGAAAACAACCGCAGTTTTTGGAGGCGCTACGTGTCAGCCAAAGACCCACATCGGGGCCAAAAGCGGGGAGGTTTCAGACTGCTTTTCGCAGCCCCGATATGCGCATGTGCACATAGTTCCCTATCCTTGGCTGAAAAGTGGCCTCCCCTCATCAATTCCTCTCCCTCAATCTATCTTCCACTCATTGTCCCGCCAGTACCTGTTGATGCAGGAGCATCACCAACATCAAACGAGCCAGTGCGGAGACACCGGACAACTGGACAAGCCCAGCTGCAAATTTTGAATTTCTCTTGGATTTGATGCACGAACATAAATGTGGAAATTTAATGAAGGCACACTTGTATAATGTAAATGGACCTTGAGTGATTTGCTCTCGTCCTTAGTAGGTAGAAGGAATTTATAGTAGTTAATGCAAGTAGGTAGAATTGAATGTGTAGATTAGACAGTTTTAGAGCGCAAGAGGTAAGCGGGATATAGACACCCTCATTGTGTATTGTATCATGAGAGAAGAAGAGAAAGCATTATTGGAGAGAGGAGTATAGAGGAGAAGCAGAGAGCTGTGTAGGAGACTCCATGTATAGAAGTTCTAAATTAATACAAAGAAAGTTGTGATTCAGACTCATGGTGTTCATATATTCTCTGTGTACGCATCTTTGAATGTTATGCTCATGAATGTTTTACTCTTCTGTTATACATTTGCTTTATATGTTGTGTATATGATTTCATGTTTTGAGTTTGAAGTCTGAAAGGAAGTAGGAATGAGTTTCAATTGCTTCTCTATCTGAACAAGGGTTCCTGCAAGGAGTGCAGTCGAAGTGTCCACAAGGAGTGCGTTGACAAAGGGTTCAGGTAGGGTAGCTTTTGTTCTCGTTCATTCCGAAGTGCAGTTAGGCACAGGAGCCGTGCAAGGAGTGCACAGGCTGAGTGAAGTCTCGGGGTTGTGGACCTGAGAGAAGAATTGGGAGACTACTGCTGTAGGTGTGCACAGGGTCGAAGGGAATTCAGTACTTGGAAGTGTCTGAAGGTTGCCGCAAGGAGTGCGCGCAAGATTCTTCTCTAAGACTCGAAGTTATAAGGAAGATCAAGAAGGATAAAGACTTATAACTGTTGAAAGTGTTGCATAGAAGTTGTACCTAGAATAATTCAACAAGGCGTTGTAAGTTTGAGCCGTAGGTGGACAAGTTTGTGAAGGAACACTTATTTATTCACAGAAATCGCTAAGGAGGAACGGACGGTTGGAATTCTTTGAGGAGAATTCACGAAGTCCCGTGAGCCATCAGATCTCACAGAGGAGAAGGGGATATACAACGAGTATTCCCTAAGGGTTCTAAGCTCAGGAGGAGTAGGACTGTAGATCCAAGCCATAAGGGCCGTTGGATTTACACGAGGATTCTATATCGAGGTTTCATGGGTGGAAGTCCCATAAACCTTGCAACAGGAATCACGATATTGCGAAATCCAAAGTCCCGACAGAAGTGAAGTGGCGTTGAAAATTCAAAGCTCACAAGTGTATCGGAGTTTCGACAAATCGGGATTCGGGAGTTCGGGAAACAAGTTTCTCGACATTGTGATCGCCAAAATCGTGATAGGGAAAATCCCAAAAGGGAAAAGGAAATGTCAGCGTTGACTGTTTCGGGTTTCGGGGATTCGAGAGACCAACGCCTGACCACTGGATTCGTGAAGTTGCGAAGTCCGATCTCCCAAGTGTAAAGAGGGGATCCCGAGAGAGTTTGTTGTGGGTGCGGATTTCCCGATAGGGAAATAGAAGATCCATTTAGAGTTCTTCAGGCCATGGTAAAGGAAAGATACTGTGCTGATGTGGACCTTCCGACCTATGGGTTGTAGAGGGAACATGTGTCGGCATCATCTGGTATCAGAGCACATAAAGGTTCTTTGCTTTCTGTAGCAGAGACGAAAGATAATTCACCATGCCGCCAAGGAGAAGGGACAGACAAACACTCGATCCACCAGAGGATAGGGAAATGTTGAGGAGAAGAGGCAGGCAGATGACAGATCCAGCTATGGAGAGAGAAATGTGTGATCTATGAGCTAGACTCGAAGACATGGAGACAGTGCAAAGATGCACAGTCAATGTTGGGGATCTTAGTGATTCCGAAAGTGAAATTGAGGTTGAACATGAAGAAGAAGTTGCAGCTGAAGATGCATCAAACGAACGTTTGATCAGAGCTATTTCAAGAATGGGTGAAAGAGAGAAAATGGACATTCCAGTTTATGAGGGAAACTTGGATGCAGAGGAGATTCTAGACTGTATTAGAGCTTTGGACACGTACTTTGACTATGAAGATGTCGAAGAGGAAAATAAGGTCAAGCATGTTGTCACAAGATTGAAAGGACATGCAGCATTGTGGTGGGATGAACTACAACCTGACAGATGTTGCAAAGGCAAGCAGAATATCAAGAGCTGGGACAGAATGATCGTGAAGTTGAAGGCGAAATTCATCCCCAGGTATTATCAAATTACTTTGTTCAGGAGGATGCAAAACCTGAGACAGAAGCTGATGACAGTGAAAGAATACACTGAAGAATTCTACAAGCTGAACATCAGGGCATGGCATCGGGAGAGCGATGATGAAAAAGTTTCCAGATACATGAATGGCCTGAGATATGATATACAGGATGAGATGAGCATGGTAACCATCCAAACGGTGGAAGATGCTTATCAGATGTCTCTGAAAGCTGAAGAGAAGCTGAGCCGAAAGCAGAGTCAAAGAGGGTGAGGCATAAGTCATCCCAGAGGCAAATCAGTTTCCCAAGACAAATATCAGAATCCCAAAGAGGACTGGAAGAAACCTCAGACTCGAATTGAGAGAGGTGGAAGCTCACAGAAAGGGCAATATGTTGAACAATGAGGACAACATATTGAGGAGAGAGGAGATTATGCTGACAATAACACTTTTCCTCGTACTAGAGGTAGAGGAAGAGGAAGAGGTGGAGTAATAACATGCCTCACATGTGGAAAGAATGGGCACAAGTCTTATGAGTGTCCAGATAAAAAGAAGGAAGGTGGAGAATCTCACATCGCCGAAGCATAGAGGCAATATGTTGAGGCAGAAGATGCTGAAGGAGGAAGATTGTTGATGATGCGAAAATTTCTTTTGACACCAGAGAAGGAGGTGGAGAGTTCAGTCCAAAGGACAAGACTTTTTAGGACTGCTTGTAAGACCAAGGAAAGGGTATGCAAGGTCATTGTAGACAGTGGTAGCACGGATAATCTCGTTTCGACAGAGATGGTACAAAAGATGGAGCTGGAGACAATTGATCATCCAAGCCCATACAGAGTTTCGTGGCTACAAAAAGGACACCAGGTAACTGTCACTAAACAATGTTTTGTTGAATTCAAGATAGGAGGATATAATGATAAGATCTTGTGTGATGTTATTCCTATGGATGTTTGTCATCTATTGCTGGGTAGACCATGGGAATATGACAGAAATGTGATTCATGATGGGAGAATGAACACATACACCCTAGAGAAGAATGGGAGGACTCACATGTTGCTTCCAATCAAGGATAAGGAGGTGAAACTGGAATAAGAAACACAGTACTTCTCATGAGTGGGAAGGAACTTCTTACGAAGGTTAAGAAGAAGGAGGATCCACAGTTCATTGTGGTCAGAAAGCCTAGAATTGTTCTGACTAGCACAAGAGTGGATGATTTTCTAGAAAAAGTTCAGGAACTTCTAGAAGAGTTCGTTGACATAGTAGTGGACGAATTACCTCATTCGTTTCCACCAATCGGAAGTGTGAGTCATCATATTGATCTCATACCAGGAGCCAACTTTCCAAATAAATCCGCGTACAGATTGACGCCGCAAGATAATGAGGAGGTTAAAAGGCAAGTCCATGATTTGTTGGACACAGGTTTGGTCAGGGAAAGCTTGAGTCCATGTCATGTTCCAACAGTACTCGGTCTGAAGAAAGATGGAGGTTGGAGGATGTGTACTGACTCAAGGGTGATCAACAAGATAACCATCAGGTATAGATTTCAATTGCCGAGGATGGATGATCTGATGGATTGCTTGAGTGGAGAAAAGTATTTTTCAAAGATTGATTTAAAAAGTGGTTATCATCAGATCCACATGAGAGAAGGTGATGAATGGAAGACAACATTCAAAACCAATGAAGGGTTGTATGAATGGCTTGTTATGCCGTTTGGCTTAACAAATGTGTCGAGTACCTTCATGAGGTTGATGAACTAAGTCCTGAGGGAGTTCATCGGAAAATTTGTCATTGTATATTTGGATGACATACTGGTTTACAGTAAAATAGTGGCAGAGCATCTGAAACATTTGGCTACAGTAATGCATAAATTATAGCAGGAGAAGCTGTTGATAAACATGAATAAATCCTCATTCATGAAGACAGAGCTCATTTACTTGGGATTTATTATTTTGGCAAATGAGTTGAGGATGGATCCAGATAAGGTGGAGGTAATCAAGAATTGGCCATCACCGAAGAATATCTTTGAGGTGAGAAGTTTTCATGGATTGGCTAGTTTCTACCGGAAGTTCATCAGGAATTTCAGTGGAATTAGCGCAGCGATGATGGATACAGTGAAGAAAAGACATAAGTCTTTTCACTAGACAAAATAGGCTAAAAAGAGTTTCAATCTGTTGAAGAGGAAGATTACAGAACAACTAGTTCTGGTGTTGCCGGATTTCCAAAAGATATTTCAAGTGAAATGTGATGCAAGTGGATTTGCAATCAGGGCAGTCTTGAGTCAAGAAGACAGGCCGATAGCATACTTCAGCGAGAAGCTGAATGAAGTGAAAGTGAATTAATCCACTTATGATAAGGCGTTTTATGCTATCATACAAGCACTGAAGAAATGGAGGCATTATTTGATCCTGAAAGAGTTTGTCTTATACAGTGACAATCATGCACTGCAGTTTGTGACTCAACAGGAAATGTTGAATCAGAGACATGTTAAATGGGTTGAATATATGCAGAATTTCACTTTTGTGATTAAACATATTTTTGGTACTGCTAACAATGTTGTTGATGCTTTGAGCAGGAAGTGTTTGTTGTTGCAGGAGTTCAGAGTCAAAACGTTGGGTTTTGATGATCTCAAGGACATGTACGCAGATGATCCATATTTTAAGGAGGCGTATGAAGTAGATGAGAATCCAATTCTCAGAGACGACAGCCAATGGATAGAATACATGATCCAGGAAGGATTATTGTTTAAGGGTAATCAACTGTGTATTCTGAAATGCTCCATGAGGGGGAATTTGCTAAAGGAGAAACACAGTGGAGGATTGGCAGGGTACTTTGGTCATGAAAAGACGTTCGTAAAGTTGAATGAGTCATATTTTTGGCCGGGAATGCGAGCATATGTCAAGATATTCGTAGACAGATGTAGAATTTGCCAGCATTCGAAGGGAAGAAGACATAATGCAGGGTTTTATCAACCATTGCCCATACCAGAGAGGCCATGGGATGCGATCAGCATGGATTTCATATTGGGGTTGCCAAGAACACAAAGAGGTTGTGATTCAATCTTTGTGGTGGTGGATAGATTTTCCAAAATGGCACACTTCATTCCATGTCAGAAGACTAGTGACACAACTCACATTGGGAATCTGTTTTTCAAAGAAGTTATTCGACTTCATGGTTTGCCAAGAAGTATAGTTTCGTATCGAGACACCAAGTTCATAGGGAATTTTTGGAGGACCTTACGGAAGAAGATAGGAACTAAATTGTCATTTAGTTTTTCTTATCATCCTCAGACGGATGGACAGACAGAAGTGGTAAATAGAAGTCTGGGAGACTTGCTGAGAATCCTGGTGACAGAACACCACAGCCAGTGGGACAACATATTACAACAGACAGAGTTTGCTTATAATGACTTGGTTAACAGGAGCACAGAGAAAATTCCATTTCATATTGTCTATGGCATGTAGCCGAGGGGAATTTCTGAATTGAGGGATTCAGAACAGATTGCGACTAGGAGCGATAGTGCAGAAGAATTTGCAGAGGTGATGAAAGAACTTCACAGCCAGGTGAAGGAGCGACTACTGAATTCAAGCCAAGAATATAAGCGCAAAGCCAATCAACATAAAAGACAACTTCAGTTTGAGGTTGGTGACCTGGTTCTAGAACATTTGAGAAGAGAAAGGTTCCTGAGAGGAGCATATAATAAATTGAAAATGAAGAAAATTGGACCATGTAAGGTCTTGAAGAAATTTGGGGCGAATGCTTACGAGATTGAATTACCCGATGGGATCGGAATTTCTCTGATATTCAATATCTCAGATTTGTACCCATATAAGGATAAGGAAGTAGGGACTGGAGATGAGCAGCCAATGATCCAGTGGACAAAGCAGATGCCAGTTGCAGAAAATCCGTAGATGGAGCACATACTGGATAAAAGAGTCAGTAGAAAGACCAGGCAAAAGCAATACTTTGAGTATCTGGTCAAATGGAAAGGCCATCCAGTTGAAGATGCGAGCTGGGAGACTGAAGAAGAAATAGAGAAGCATGGACAGACCGTGTGTGAGCTCATGGACAGGATCCCATGAAAAATTTCAAGCGACGGAGTATGATGCAGGAGCACCACCAACATCAAACGAGCTAGCGCGGAGACACCGGACAGTTGGACAAGCCCAACTGTAAATTTTAAATTTCTCTTGGATTTGATGCGCGAACATAAATGTGGCAATTTAATGAAGGTGCACTTGTATAATGTAAACGGACCTTGAGATATTTGCTCTCGTCCTTAGTAGGTAGAAGGAAATTATAGTAGTTAATGCAAGTAGGTAGAATTGAATGTGTAGATTAGACATTTTTGGAGCGTAAGAGGGAAACGGGATATAGACACCCTCATTGTGTATTGTATCATGAGAGAAGAAGAGAAAGCATTATTGGAGAGAAGAGTATAGAGGAGAAGCAGAGAGTTGTGTAGCAGACTCCATGTATCGGAATTAATACAAAGAAAGTTGTGATTCAGACTCATGGTGTTCAAATATTCTTTGTGTACGCATCTTTGAATGTTATGCTCATGAATGTTTTACTCTTTTATTATACATTTTCTTTATATGATGTGTATATGATTTCATGTTTTGAGTTTGAAGTTTGAAAGGAAGTAGGAATGAGTTTCAATTGTTTCTCTATCTGAACAAGGGTTCCTGCAAGGAGTGCAGTCGAAGTGTTCGCAAGGAGTGCGTTGACAAAGGGTTCAGGTAGGGTAGCTTGTGTTCTCATTCATTCCGAAGTGCAGCTAGGCACAGGAAATGTGCAAGGAGTGTGCAGGTTGAGCAAAGTCTCAGGGTTGTGGACCTGAGTGAAGCATTGGGAGACTTCTACTGCAGGTGTGCGCAGGGTTGAAGGGAATTCAGTACTTGGAAGTGTCTGAAGGTTGCCGCAAGGAGTGCGTGCAAGAGTCTTCTCTACGACTCGAAGTTATAAGGAAGCTCAGGAAGGATAAAGCCTTATAACTGCTGAAAGGGTTCCACAGAAGTTGTACCTAGAAGAATTCAAGAAGGCGTCGTAAGTTTGCATCGTAGGTGGACAAGTTTGTGAAGGAACACTTAGTTATTCATAGAAATCGCTAAGGAGGAACAGATAGTCGGAATTCTCTGAGGAGAATTTGCGAAGTCCTGTGAGTCGTCAGATCTCACAGAGGAGCAAGGGAGATCCCACGAGTATTCCCTAAGGGTTCTAAGCTCAGGAGGAGTAGGACCGTATATCCAAGCCATAAGGGTCGTTGAATTTACACGAGGATTCTATATCGGGGTTTCATGGGTGGAAGTCCCATAAACCTTGCAACGGGAATCATGATATTGCAAAATCCGATGCCCCGACAGAAGTGAATTGGCATTGAAAAGTCAAAGCTCACGAGTGTATCAGAGTTTCGGCAAATCGAGATTCGAGAGTCGGGGAAAAAAGTTTCTCGACATCGCGATCGCCGAAATCGCGATAGGGAAAATACCGAAAGGGAAAAGGAAAGGTCAGCGTTGACTGTTTCGGGTTTCAGGGATTCAAGAGACCAACGCCTGACCACTGGATTCGCGAAGTTGCGAATTCCTATCTCCCAAGTGTAAAGAGGGGATCCCGAGAGAGTTTGTTGTGGGTGCAGATTTCCCGATAGGGAAATAGAAGAGTCGTTTAGAGTTCTTCGGGCTGTGGTAAAGGAAAGATCCTATGCTGACGTGGACCTTCCGACATGCGGGTTGTGGAGGGAGTGTACATCGGCATCACCTGTCCCTTTCTCATCTCCCGCAACCTATTCCACCTCACTCCACATCTCCTCCATACCGTTACACCTCAGCTTCCACTTGTATAACCCCCACGCCATCAACAATCTCCTCGTCCATTCACTATTGTCCACCTGATCCTCTCCTATCCTCTCCTCCACACCAAGTGTTCCCATAACTTTGTCAGTAGCCACGTACGTCATTAGGCTTCCATGTAAGCATCCAACTCAGATCCATACAACAAATGCTAAGGATGCCACGTCCTACAGAGGTAGATTTGACTTGGGTCTTCTGAATTCCAATGAAGCAGTTATTGAGGTTGGTGGGGGACGGTTGAACATCATTTCCACCATAAATGGAAAACCCATAAAGGACTGTAAGCAAGTCAACTCAGCTGCAGATTCTTCCTAAAACACGATTGCATTTGAAAGGGACCGTTCTGACAAGAAACTACATGTGTAGGCTGTCAGGAAGCATGCAGACATAATGCCTTTAATGAAGATTCTCAATTATGCTCCTGATATTTTTTTTTGAGTATAAATACTCAATTTTGATATTTGGTAAAGAATATATGGTAGAGCTAAGCTCCCAACTATAATTTTTTAGCGAGGCCTCTAGTTCTCTTGTTATATACTAATATCTGAGACTTCTTGTTTAATGGCAGCCAACCTCTTCCTTACTCTTTTCTTCTGAATCTTAAATCCTGGGCATGGATGATCCAGTCGGGTTTTGTATGACTGTATAATGTATGTTTGATTATATCGGTTATGGCAACATTTTAGTTTTCTTGAAGTTTTTGGGTTTGCGAAAATCTCATATCTGAGACTTTTCCTCAAAAGGATGTCGGGAGACCAGATATCCAGAGTAGACTTTCATTCCTCTCTTGTGTTTCCTCCACCTACTCACCATTATGAAACTTACTGGCCTAATTTAGATCAAGACCTCACCTAGTGTTGTATTTCCAACCCAGTTTTCTAAGTTAAAACGATATTGTTCTGAGTTTACTCCAATTCGGTCACCCTCTATAAATAACCTTTGACATATAAAGTCATGGGTATCAAGCTTACTCCTGCTGCAATTCAGGAGTAACTTCTAGTGCTAACACATGGGATCTGAATAACACCGGGAAGTGTTCTAATACTTCCATCTATGAGACTCAACTTGACATTTCCCCATCCTATGATTCTGGTTGTCAAATAATCACCTAAGAAAACATTACCTCCATCATACCTTTCATATTAACAGAACCACTCCCTGTGGGGAGTCATATGGAAGTATGAACCTAAGTCAACAAACCATGCCTCATGATTTATATGTGTGCTTGAAGAATCCAAGTACACATCCCCTCCTTCTTCCTTGGAGGTCTTTTCTTCTATAGAAGGAGATTCTTCAGATCCCTTCTTTTTCTCAACTTTGGATCTACACTGCTTCTTGTAGTTCCCTTCTTTTCCACATCTCCAACATACCTTTACAAAAATTTTCATGATATTTAGATCTACCCTTAGACTTAGATCTCCCACTTGAGAACTTAGATCTGTTTATTTTCCTGGGAGAGTCCTCTTACAAATAATGTGCATGTGTTATGTCCTTCCATATACTTTTGTCTCATGTCCTCCGACAACAAGGATGAGACCACTTCATCAAAATTCAAGGCAATTTTATTATTACCTATGGCCACAACCAAAAAATCATACGAGTCTGGTAAAGAACACAATAAACTGATACACTTATCCTCATCTAAAATTTTAATCTCAACAGATACTAATTGACTTACCACAGTATTGAAGGCATTCATATGCTCTACCACCGAGTCTCCATCTCTCATCCTCAGGTTATACAACTTCTTTCTTAGGAATAGTTTATTTACTAGGGAATTAGACTGATACAACTTCCCAACTTATCCCATAAATCCTTAGTTGTATATTTCTATGACACATTCAGTAATACTGAATCTCAGAGACGCAGTCAGATTGTGGTCTTCGCCTTCCGATCCAACTTTTTCCAGTGATCTACTGATGTTCCTATAGGTGTAGTACCTAGATCTACCACAATCCACTAATGTCTTTCCACCAACGGATCTTCCATTTTGATCTTCCACAACTCAAATCTTTTCCCATTAAGCTTATCTATCTCTATTTTCAAATTGTTCACCATTTCTTTTCGCCTAAAAAATCAATACCACAGATCTCGCACTGTTACAAGAATTATCAAAGTCCCGAGCCAAACCCTTGAGAAAAAAGGTGGCACCCTGAAGCCTACAATGCTTTGATACCAAATGTATATTTTAACCTTGTACAATATTTACTACAAACAAAATTTCCAGTGAAAGAACAAAAAAGATACAATGGAAAATACAAACATTACACAGAGATTTTTTCGCTAGAATCCCAAACTTGGAAAACCATCATATTCTATGTTCATTCATAGTGATACGTTGTTTACAATATAATATACATACAGGAGCCAGTGGCATCCAAACCCTTACCCAATGACCTGGATTAGTCAACAAACCTAATTCCATAACAGAAAATAGAAAACCATCGGAAAAAAACCATGTGTTGAAAAACTGCCCAACAATGGACATGAAATCGAGGAAACACAAAAAACGAGGCAAAAATGCAACATGTTTCCCCCCTGCACCCCCCAAGGGGGAGCACAGAGGCTTCCCATCAAACCCCCCTCCGTGCCCGGCACAATGTAGACACTACTACTCATGCAAAGAATATAACACATACCCAAAAACAAATAATAATGAGTAGACTACACAAGTAATCAACCTTAAATAAACTTTGTTGATTTTATTTACCTACGTGTAATATGGCTCACTAGAAGACTGTTCTTTCTCAATTCCCAGGATTTTTGGACGTTCAAAAAAAATTGCAAAGTCATGCTGGAAGCCAAGCCTCAAGTCTTCCTCCATGGGAACTTCCTTGAACCGTTTGTCCTGCAATTTTGCATAAGATCATCAATTTAGATTTTATGGTGAAATAAAAACAGATTTATATGCAATTTATTATTTGGATACAATATTTGAGTTATTGATACTTACAATTCATGCCACCATATTGGAATAACCACTAGGACTAAGCTTGTTTTGCCCATGTTTTTCTTATATGGCCTTTGATGTGTCTGGTAGCCTATGAAAAGTTTGAAATAAATTAGATGTTGAAAATTTCATGTAAAAATAAAGAGTAATAAATATATAATAACATTGTTCAAAGTATTTCACACCTTCTTGTGCCCAGTGGTAGCTTTCTCTCTTTTCTTAAAGCCCTCTCCATTCCATCATCCAACAATGATTTTCACTCCCTTGCTAGAATCAATGGAGGACACCCATACCTAGGGTTCTTTTATGGATGAACCCTATATTGGTCCCTCACAATATTTATATTTTGGCTAGATTTCTTGAGGACCTCTGATCGATTGAACGTATCACCACTGAACAACCCAATGAAGTGATTAGTGAGCTCATCTTTTAAATTTTTACTTTGTTTATCCCACCCTCTGTGGATAGTGGGCCCAAAGATATCCAATGAAAAATCATTTAGATGTTTATAAAAAAAATTATTCCTGCAAAATGATCATGTGATCATTAGTTTAAAAAGAATGATATATAAGTAAATTTCAATCAGATTATATATAATAGTTACTTTTTTTTTAAATACCTAGGATCTTCTCTATCTTTATGGGAACGATATTTTCGTCCACCAAAAATGTGGTATCTATTGTTCCCATTCTATTGACATGGAAAGATCCAAGAAATGTTGCTTGAGAAATATCAATACTAGTCTCTACTACATCGACCCCCTAACCTTGTTCTACATGAGTTGGCATGCATCGACCAGTAGAGGGTGCACCCACATCTTCCTTCTGGGGTGTCATGCTATGTGTTGTTGATTGTTCAACCGACAATAAGGGAAAATGATCAAATGCACATGCGATTAGATTCTCATGATGTGATGACTTATAAATAGCATCAATAGTACTAGCATGCCCCTCACTACGAGTATGTGGATGAAAATACGCCTGTAAAAAAAAACCATATTTTAGTTCATGAAATATATGAGTATAAAATATGAAACTGTAAATGAATTTATCTTCTAATTAAAGATCCTACAACTTACATTCAAGGACTAAGTTCTCATCGTCAAATGATCAATCTTTTCTCTAATCTCATCCATATGTGGCTGAATGAATATCAGACAAAGGAGTTCCACATTTATTTTTTGTAAGGACTTATTTTCCATCTTAATGGGGTTCAACGATGATGGGGTGTCAACATTGCACATGATCTCACCCATGTCGATATCTATGTATTGCTCTACTAATGGATAAGTATCCTGCAACATAAGTATAGAAAACATTTATATTGAAATGAAACCAATAGACTCGCCAAAAAAACATAATAATAAAACATATTTAATTTATACAATTACTATGGGTTATACCTGTTGCTTTGAGGATGGTGTCCTCTGATCCATCAAGGACTTGACGTGATCAACACTAGACTACAACAAAAATATAGAAAACATTAATGATATGAAACCAATAAACTCTCAAAAAAACATAATTAAAACAAATATTTCTTATATTTAATTTGTACAATTTACAATGGGGTATACCTACTTCCCCAAGGATGGTGTCATCTAATCCATCAGAGACTTTCCCCGATCAACATCCTACAAAAATATTGAAAACATTAATATTGAAATGAACCAATAGACTCTTGAGAAAACATAATTAAAAATGAGGTATACCTTCTTCCTCGAGTATGGTGTCCTATGATCCATCGAGGACTTGTCATGATCAACACCAGCCTGCAAAAAAAATATCGAAATCATTATTGATATGAAAACAATAAAATCTCAGAAAAACATAATTAAAAAACTTATTTCTTATACTTAATGAAACACATTCCTTATATTTCTTATATCGAAATAAAAAATTAACAAAAACAATTAACAAAACATAAGATATTAGATTCATTAATTACAGGTTTGGTGGAATGTTATATGTACCACTCCCAGAGCAACAACATTTGTATCTATTTGATTCAAATTGTAATTGATCAACAACTCTTCCCCTGCAGCTATTGATTTTATGGCACACATGAAAACATGGTTTCCTTCACGCCCCTCAAATATGCAATTGGGTTTTTTATTTGTAGACCTAGGTTATGTACTATTTATAAACCCTGCAATATCTCCTGATGCTTTTGGCCTTCCGTCAATGTATATGCTAGCTCCTTTATTTTTATTATTGTCTTTTAGTTGTAAATAATGTGCATACACTCTATATCTGCATGTATATTGGACCATCCACATCCAATATCTATAATTGTAGCAGGGTCTGACATACTCCATCAATTCAGTACATCTGACGTAACCCACCTTTATTCCATCCATGTAAAACAACCCCAAACCGTGTAATGGTGATGGTTCAATCCGAAATATCCTCTCGCTCACACAAAATATGTGTTTAGATAAGGAAGATCCTTGGGTACACATTGTTTCACTAGATTTTTGTACCTCAATGGCACCTCAATCTCTTCTATGGTCTCATCATCATAATAACATGACTCCCCTTCAACGATAAAAAATTACATTCATTTATCGAATTTTCTTCTAATCTTTTGACATCTAGTTGATCTCCCTCTTTTATGCCTACTAGATGTCTCACTTTGCTCTAGTCTTCCTCAACTTTTATCGCTCGAGGAGGAAATATTTGACAAATACATGTTTGGTTGTACCTGCACTCCATTGAATAATATAAATAGCTAATAAACATTCATATAAGGCTACAAATATCTCTTGATTGAGAAATATGATTCACAATAATAAGAGTTTCATGTATATATTGTGGGCATTGGCCTTGTATATATGTATGGCAACTATGGGAACATTAATATTGCCCAAAAATTGTTTCAAAGAATGCCTAAACAACATTTTGTGTCATAGACTACAATCTATTGTCACCTTTAGTGACATTTTCAAGTGGTCCCAAAATTTCAAATGTTAAGTATTCTTAGAGAAACTCTTAAGCCTCCCTAAATCTTTTTGAAGACTAAATCTTTATTCATTTCTAGAGCCAAAATACTTTGACTCTTTCTCCCTCTACAATATCTAAACCATGAGAATTAATGGAATTGTGTCACTCACATATCACCATTAGATATAATTGCAAGCTTCATTCCAAGTTATCCTATTATCATGAAATAAGTCATGAGATCGATAACAGTCACACCCCCTATCATTTCAGGAATAATTTCCATTCATACCTCAGTATATTTTAAGCCCCAAAATGATTTTGCTATGTTTCACCTCCTTGAACATTTTTGGAGGCATTTCATTCTTATTGAGAGGTTTCATTCAAGCCCCAAAATGACTTTAACTTTGGATATAGTCACCTCCTTGATTTTTTTGGGAGGAATTTTCTTCTACTTAAGAAGCCTTGGGAGAGCTCCAAAATATGGGAGATGATAAAATGTGGACATTCAAGGATCATTTGAAGGTACAAACACACTATGAAAAGGGTTTTACATGGGCTTTGAAATATGTGATATTAATCCATGGGGATGACCAAGAATCATTTAAGGGGAAAATATTCTATAAGGAACAATATCTGCTTGTTGTAGAGTTGAAAGAGTCTATAGAATATTTATATAATGTTTATGATTCTATTGTTTCATTCAATTTAAATCCATATATTCTTAAAAAAGTTTCCTAGGGTAGGTTGAGAGATGAAATAGACCATGTCAAGACCGGGGCATGTGGCTTAGAAAAAGTAGTCATTCCTTTAGTGTATCATTTTCCTAAGTTCATAGCTCTCTGTGAAAGTTGTTATGATCCCACAAGGTAGATAATTTTCATTGTCGATAGGTCCAAAGTCATTTTTTATGTCATAAAAATACTTCATGAAACAAATGTTATTCTTACCAGAGGGTTTTATGGCCATAAATGTTAGAGTTTAGAAGAAAAAATTTAATAACTTGAATATTGGTTTTAAGAAAGGCATGATAGGTCATTTCTTTGAAAAATGAAATGAACTCATAAGAAGTACTCCTCCATTTGAAGTTGGTTGGTTCCCTAATTGTCTACAAAGATCATTTCCATTACGTATATTATTTTAGAAAGGGATTATGATAAATTTGTTGATGCTTGTATGATGGAAATGATTGGATAGAATCCATCTAAATCCTAAAGACCCTTATGTCCTATTCAAATATGATAAATTAATTGTTGTTTCCATCCATGAGAATTTATTCATATTTGTTCAATAAAAAATGTTTAGATACCAATCCTATGTGGTGTATCTATTCCTATTTCAACAAACGTATAATTTCGAACATCTAGATCGAAGAAGGTAAATGAGATGGGTGAAATAAATCTTATGAATAAATGGACTCCATTAGTAATATTGCATGGTAAAAATGTAGGATTCAAATATTATATTTATAGTCATGTATATTGTTTTCTTCTTAATGAGAGGTGAACACAATCCTTGAATGCTTGTGGAATAAACGAAGATCTTACAAATGGACGAGACATTTTGAAGTTGGTGATTGGATTCTATACAAAGATTAAACAATTATTAGGATTTATGGAGTGGCAGTGCAACCTTTCATATTACCTCTCTTTCTAACCCTCAATATATTAACCTTCGAACATGCTAAAAAAATGTTCAATGTAGATTAATTGCACTATCATCCCAAGCATCAAAATATTTATTTCTCGTTTCCATTCAAATTGTGATTTTATGTAGTTAATAATTTGAAGGTGGAGAACCTTGTCAAAGGATTCAAGGATCTTATGGTTTTGAGAAACATGAATCATGGATATATGATCATCATATTATCTCAAACATAAGACTTTCATCCTTAGGTTCCAAATCCTATCTCCATGAAGAAAATACGTATACAGAGAAATCGACAAATAAAATCAATTAGTAGGAGATTTGATAGATTATAGTAAGGGCCATGTAACATCTAGAGAAAGACATTGAACGGGTCATGACAGTTAAGGAGTTTGGGATCAAATTCACCTAATCTTTAAATTTCTATAGAGAATATGACTATTTCTTATCCTCCTTCAAAATTGAATTGGTTTCTGCCTAAAGATAAATCTAGTCAGCTAAGGAATTTAGGTTGGTAACAACACAAGATATAATACTAGTGGAATATGAAAAATTATTTGAATAAGGTGAATGCAGAATGTGGTAGCATTCAATAATATGAAGAGTTCAACATACTATGTGATGAATCATCAAAAAATGTTTCCCAAAAATTAGCCAACAATATTGGACATAATCCTCAAGTTCCTAGTAATACTATTACCTTACATTTAGGTTGAAAGAAGTAAATCAATGGAGCAAGAGAAGATATCACAAAAACATATGGATATAAGGGACATGGATGAATGGGTAAAATTGAAGAGAGGCATAAAGGAAGAGTTGTAGTGTTGTAGTTTATTCTCCAACATTGATTAAATATACATGTATCCTATAATACATATTTAACAAATCAAGAACTATTCAAGAGTAACACATTAATTTTCCTAAATTTAGTAAGTATTTTTTTATTGATGTTGAGGATACCATTCATGCTACTGAAGAAAACAATGAAGAGGAAAGGGGAGACTCTACTAAAGCAAAGAAAAATTAAGAAAGTGAAAAAACCTATAATCTTGTCACTAAGAATGTTGAACATGAAGAGGCAGTTGTACCAGATGGAGATGGAGGTTATCCCCCTAGAAGGAATGTATACAATGACAAATATTATCAACCTCATGAAGCACATGAATACAAAATTAAATAATGTGAAGGAGTGGTGGAAGATGATGTGGTTAAGAAGATAAAGGGAGAGGAAAACACTCAATTGCTTGAATCCAAAACGTTAAAACAAGGTAATGAGGATTGACTGATTGAGGTGATAATTTTTGCTAGCACTAGTTTATCTACTACACTAAATGATCTCTCTCTAGTTTAAGGATTGATTAAGTTACTAACTTCATCTATTTATAGAATCGTACCATGTATATTCCTAATAACTCAAATGATAAGACTGTTGTGGATGTATTTTCAATTCATAACCATTACATAGTCCTCCTATATGAAATCCATGGATGAACTTATTGAATTATAAGAATCTAGAAGAAAATTTGATTATTTAGTCTCATAGTTAGTTCCTCCCACCCCAAAATATATTGATGAACATTCTAATACTACAATTGATTTTTTGTTTAGTGTGGAAGTGATCAAGGAAAAATATAAATAGTATAGGAGGAGAAAATATGACTTGTCCATTTATTAAATCCCAACAATCCCAATATTTCTTACGATTGTAGACTCTACTCCTACAATTAATTCATATTTCTTATTATGACTCTACTACAATTAATATTGACATAAATAAAGTTCCTACCATTGATTGATATAATAGTGTTCCATAAACAGATTGTGATATTGTTCTAAGGTCTATCTCAAGGCTACTTATGATGTTGAAAGAATGAGCTAAAGAATAAGAACATGAAAAAAATATTTTTAGTTTGAAAGGGACAAATACAAAGGAATCATGCAAAGAATTTTGGATCTGGAAGACAATCTTATCCATTTTACTAAGGAAGGTCAAAAGGCTAAAGCTGTCAAAACTCTTCTCAAGTAAAAGGAGTTGGAAATTATAATCTTGAAGACAAAGTGTTAGCTACTGAAAATTTAGGGCTTCCAACCAATGGGATTTTGCAGAAAGATTGGTCTCTAAGAGAGTGTTCCAAGGTAAGATTAAGAATAAAAATAATAATGTGGGAATGGAGAGGACCAATATATTAAAAATATATCATATATTTTATTAGGTCAAACATCAAATTACTGATTTCTGTAAGGAATATCAAGAAATCCATCCCGCCAATATTTTGTATTCATGCACCGACAATTTTGGAAGCATTTCTAGAGTTAGGGTTCCTCTATCTCTCAAGCTAGGGATCCTCTATCTCCAATGTCACATCTCCTCTCCTCTGTCTCCAACGCTGATGCAGGAGCATCACCAACAAAGCATGCGTGGAGGACAGTTGGGCGCACTAAGCAGGTATTTTGAAATATATTGAATCCCAAATATCATTGTATTAATGTAATATCTGACAAAGCTTTTTGAGTTATGAACATATTTAATGATCAGAGGCTAAGCCATCGTGTAAGATCAACCAGGGGGGGGGGTGTATTTTTCTTTAATGTGAAGGATCGCAACACATATTTGGAGCGTTCGCTTTTATCTGTCTAACTCAATATTTATTGTTATAAATTTGAAGTAATTGAAAGCCTTTATTTTGGATAGGATAGCATAGAGTAGTTGGAGGGAAGAACTCGAATAATCCCTTTGTATAAAACTTGTTATTTTTTCTGAGAAGAGGCTGTTGAATCTAATATGTAGATTTTTGTTGTAGTCAACAGATGGAAGATACAGAGAAGTAGTGTATGGATGTATGTAAGTTTAATTGAACAAATATAGCAGATGAATATTGTCCCAAATGCGTGTTATTGTTGTTTCTATCTGAATGAATGAATGGTAGACTTCCTTATTTGTTTCAATTCTCTTTTATTATTTGTTTTTGTATCCATGAATGCATTATAGAGTTGAATGTATATGTCACTGTGGAGAGTGAATACGTTTCAATTGTTTCTCTTCTTTGAGTGAGTGCAAGGTGTGCATATTATCTGCAAAGAGTGCATTGACGAAGTCTATTTCGACTCATAAGCTAAGAAGACATAGCGAGAGTTTGTATTTGCAAGGAGTGCATAAAATTCCATAAGGAGTGCATGACATAGTTTCAAGCTCGAGAGCTAAAGGGGAAATTGTGTGATTTTAGTCAAAGAGGAGAGAAGTCATTGGAAAACAATTACAGGGAGTGCAAGATCACTCACAGAGGAGTTGAGTGTGGAACATAACCCTTTCCAAAGTAAGAATAGGTCAAGATTTCGACTAAATGTCGAAGAAAGTGTTCAGAGGAACCAAAGAAAGTCAAGGAAGAAAATATCAGGAGGGAGAGTGGGAGAAAGTATTTAAGGAGATAAGTCCCTGAAGTTCCCATAAAAGTTCAGCGGACAAGATTCATTCTGGAGGGAGGTGAATGATTATAGATCATCAGATCTGGGAGAGATACGCGGAGGATAGTCGTAAGGTGTTTTCACTTCAAAGTTCGGGAATTTTGAAGGCTTGACGAAAGCAGGGTCATGAAGTTTGAAGTCGCGAACTGATCCCAGTCAATGATTGTGAGGAGAGAACGTGGCAGTGGATTAAGGAATCTGGGAGTCGAAAGTTTGAAGGTTCATGGCTAAGAGACTCAGAGTTTCTCGAAGTCGCAAAATCCAAAACATATATGAGCTGACAAATCTGAAGAGACACGTGGCGAGAGTCCATATATTCAGATAAATGCACTTCGGGAAAAGTTGAAGGAAGAGCTCGGGATATCCCCAAAGTCAGAATCGTGAAGGAATAGACTCACGGTTATAGCCTTGGGAATTCAAAGGAAAAAGGGGCCAGTGTATGTATAGTGGTTTTGGGTAATTGAAGGGACCCAAAGAGTCACTTTGACTCAGTATCTCAACGATCAAAGACCGGGAGGTCGAGCATCCCTTTGGGGGAAAAGGGGGTTTGCGTCAAATGTTGTAGCTCCTCTCCTCCATCTAGAATATGGTGAGGTGAGGTAGGGATATTAACGTAAAGGTTGGGAACTAAATTCACTAAGGTATGTTGAGGTGAGAATGTGTTGGTGATCAGGTGAGGCCGTGAGAGTTAACAATGTATTGGTTTTTTGAAACTTTTGGTTATATATATTATATATTATATAAATTATATGTTATATGTTATATATAATATATAATATATAATATACGTTATATATTATATATAATATATAATATATAATTTATATTATATACTAAAACAATATTATACAACAATGTCAATGTTAATTATGGTGATGAAATTGATGATGACGACGATGATGATGATGATGATGATGATAATGACAATGATGACAATGACGATGACGATGATGATGAGGAGTCAGATGCCGATAATTTTAATTAATAATCGTGACAATGACGATGATGATGATGATGATGAAAATGAGCATGACAATGGAAATGATAGCATTCCTATTCTTCATTTATTTGGTGTAATAGATTTCAAGGTTAGGAATAGGGTTTTTAACAACTATTTTAGGACCATTTCCATTCCACATTACATTAATAAGGTTTGATATTATTCAATTTTTTAACCTATGCAATGGACCTTGAAACACATGATTCCTAGTCCAGACCTACAATACACTTCTATATGGAACACTTCACCCGACAACTAGTCCATTGTTCACTTATTCCTTGAGGTCATTTCCTTGTTTATTTACATCACTCCTCTCCTCTTTGTAAAGCATCTTCAATTTATCTTCCAAACAAATTTTCATATTAGTGATGAATATTGATCTGATAAATAATTGCAATGGGTACTCAAGTGGTTACCTTTGGAAAAATCGTGGTACAATGATTCTTACAATACTTCTTCCAAAATGTCCCTATTTATGGAACTTTATGGGTACCATCCTCCATCCATCATATTACCTTTAAGAGTGAAACCTAATTTTCAACTACTGGAGGATCACATCAAACACTATCAACATGTTATCCATACATTGAAGGACAACTTGACTATAGAAAAAAATAGGATAAAACAACAAGTAAATCAACATTGCAACAAAAGGAAATTTGAGGTGGGAGATTGTGATTCTTGGGGAGGTCGCCTAATCATAAGGAAAGAGAGATTAGAATTAGTGGCCACACACAGTGTATGGAATATGAGGATGTTCCTTCTAAATTATACATCTAGTTCCTAAATATAAAATAACACTCAATTCATTTTTTAGTTTTGTGAGATACCATTGTCACCCTTATAGAGGATGAGATAGAAATATGGAACAAATTCAAGATCATTTCCAGAGAATAATCACTTCAATAGGCTCAGATCCTCTATGTGATGCTTCTAAAAATCATGTTAACCAAGTTCTCCCATAGAGAATAGAACCTTAGGAAAGGATTTATCTTTCAAGGGAAATAGATTTGGATGATAATGGAAGCAATTATGAAAGATATCAAGAAAGAAAAATATCTATGCCCTAATGGTCTCTCAATAGAATATTATAATAGGACATGGGATGTGGGATGTGGTTAGTCCCACATATTTGAAGATGTGTAAGGGATTGATCAATAGTGTTTGGTTGATGGAACCTATATATGTAATTCTTATCAAGTTTATCGCTAAAAGTGTTAAAACATATTTGTTAGGCGTTTTGCATCCAATCTCTCTCCTCAATGTTTCTTACCAAACCCTAGTAAAATAATTGGCTAGATGGATTAGGTTAAGAATATGTGTATACTAATTTGAGTTCATAGTTTCGAATACAAAGTGGGGTAGGGTATTTATACCTTCATAGATGGGGAATATAGTTAGATGGGGAAAACCTATGATCGAAAACAAATTCACAAAACACAACATTCCATTCTATCCCAATTGGAATTAGATCCCAATGCCTTGATCTATAAATCACTTCAACTAGTATATTTATGATTTCCTCCTCCCTTCCTTACTCATAAATACAGTGTGCCTCCTTTAATTGAACCTCTTTTGATTCCTAAGAAAACCCAAAATATTGAATCGACCCATGCACCCCCTATGGCCTTTCATGCAAACAATGATTCACTCCCAAATAATGTTTTATCACAACCCTATGTAGTGTTCAATTGAAAAAAGTCACACCAACAATAAGAGGAGGATGAATTAGAAGAAGAAAGAATCCCAAAGAAAACTAGGAGTAAAACAAACAAGGTCCTTTAATTCCCTAATTATGATTTATATATACCTAATCATGTGTTTTAGATCCATAATTAGGCCACAAATGTCCTTCATTAGGACACATGGATACTCATTAGGCCCTAAAGATACAATCAGTCCATGTAACTCCAAAAATAGGCCACGTATATCCACAATTAGGCCCTAAATATATGGATTAAGCAAACACTCCATGGTTTATAGCCTTAAATTAGGGCTTGGGACAGAAGGGCCATAATTTTTGCACCTACTCCATTAAATTTGGATTGTATTTCACCCTTGGAAAAAAAAAGTCATTTCTACAAAGCATGCATTATAGTTTAGGGCCTTGTATATGGTTTCCTATCCCCAAAAAACATTGATAATAAGAAAAATCACTATTTTTTGTCCCAACCCATGTATTGGACCACAAGAAACATTCATGTTTCATTCTAACCTTGAAATTGGGTTCCTTTTCCCTTTTTAGAGAAAATATTGGAGCTCTAGGTCCTATATTATGGTCTATGGATTCATATATGTCTTATGAGCCCAAAAATCATGGATTGGGGACTAAATCCTATGTTTTCAACCCCAAACCATGGCTTGAACTATAAGAACCATTTCTATTGTGCACAATCCTTCAAATTTGATTTTTAGTCCTCCTATATGGCATCATTTCACTTGCAAACCATGTAACATTGTTCAAATCCATGTGCACGGCCTCTAAGCCTAATTAATAATGTTTTCCCCCCTTTGAAGTTCAATTTTAAGATCCTTTCGGGGACAAAGTCCTTGAAAAATACAAAGGAAATATTAATAAAAACAAATATGGCACAATTGGGGTCTAGAAGTTGTAATGTGTATATCTCATAGTGATTATGTGGTCTTTGCAAGGAACCACAAGCTTCAGGTGAGCATGGAGAAAATTATATGCTAGCGAACGTTTGTCAAAGGCATGGTTGGTTAATTATTTTGGATTGAAATGGGCACTTATAAAATGGTTTTTTGGTGTAATTATGGAAACAACATATGCGAGAAACATTGCAGTCATTTTCTATGGAGATATCAAACATATAATATCCCATGCCAAACAAGGTAAAAAATATCCCCCCCTCCTTATTGAAGCACTCTTGTAGGATCCTTGTAGAGATAAGAGTCTTGAAATCTACCAAGATCCTACCAATCAAATAATGTTTGGGCCATAAGGGCCATAATTTTTACACCTAATCCTTCAAATTTGGATTGTATTCCACCCTCGGGAAAAACATTATATCTACAAAACATGTCGTATACTTTAGGGCCTTATATATGGATTCTTAGCCCAAAAAACATTGATAAAAATATAAATCACTAGTTTTTGGCCCAAACCATGTCTCGAACAACAAGAACCATCCATGTTGCATCCTAACCTTGAAATTGGGTTCATTTTCTCTTTGTAGGGAAAATATTGCACCTTTAGGGACTATATTATGGTTTACAGATTCATAATTCCTATCATATTCCCTTGAAGTCAACATCATTTCATTGTCAAAGAGTGGATTTTTATTCATTGACTCTATATCATTATCAAGGCATGTGATTCTTCTTTCTATTCTTATGCTATTTGGGGTATTTGGTCCATAAAGGTTACATATGAGGGATAAAGGATTTAAAAACAAAATAAAAATTGTCTCCAAGATTAAACAACATTTAAGAAAAACACATAATGGGATCACCATACCAACCAAGTTATGACCATGTAACTTAAAAGGGTCATGACCTCCTAAAGACTTTAGTCACCTTATAACACCTAATAAATATGTCCTAGTCTTTTCCTTATTTATAACATTTCCTCTTATAGCTACCTCTCATTACCAAAACATGTGTTTATTTAAAATAAAGATGATGAAATTAAAGCACCATAACATCTAATAATATCATATATCATCATAATTCATCATAAAATTTATTGTTTTCCATGAAATCATTGAAAACAACCACATTTTAAGTCTATCAATATATAACTAACCATTGAATAATAGAAAGTAGCCATAATTTTGTATATCTATTTCTAGAGAAAATAGGAGTATATCAAATTGATACCATATGCTACTAAATTTGATCAATAATGGGCCGTAATATAGCATCTACCACCAAAAATATAAAAATTGTGTTTACAAAATTGTTGATCATAACAATGAATAACAATGTAAGTCCCATACAATATAGAAATATAGAAATATAATCTCAAATTAAGAATAAGGAGTCCTTGGAACATCTTCCAAAAATCCAACGAATATACAATACACGGGGAAACATATCTTTCATCTATATCAAAATTGCTAATTTGTTGTGAAACCTTAACATATATTATCTAATCCCAATAAAAAGAGCCTCATTTTTCATTATGATGTGAAAACATAACCAATAGAATGTGTGAATTTAGGGGTATATTTCTACCCTTCATGTGTACGAGAATATAAGCTATATCTTTATACTTATGAGATAGGACATATACGCCATACATATGCCTTATTGTGGAATCTCATAGTGGTTTACTCTCCAAGGGTCTATTAATTCATATGCAACATGATTTTGACTTAAGAATCTCTTCATATGCGAGAAAGCCAATATTTCTTTTGACTTAAGAATATCTTAAGAGTATATTTGGTATTAATAATATCTTCACATGAAAGGAAGCCAACATTGCTCTCAATGCATAAGTGGTTGAGTGTGTGTTGGAATTTCCTTGCTTTTTTCCCTAATCGGTTCTCTTTCATTGTCAGAGGATTACAGGATCCAATCAATAACCTCCCAAAGGTTTCAAACATTGGGAACATAAAATGCTTATACAATACATGATGTCCATGAGACATCCTACTCCCTATAATCCTATAGCATAATATTATGTTTATAATAAATTTAATAACAATGATATTTTCACACTTGGGATGCCCTAGCACTAATAGTGTCCCCAATAGAAACACATTTTTTTCTTCGAAGTATTTTCTACTATTCCATAAAAATAATAATTTGACAAACTTGGAACATGGTATCATTCTTGTGATACATGCCAAATATTGAAGATTTGATTCTATGCATGCAACAAGTGATTTACCACATTTATATTAATTGAACATTTTGTGAGCTTTTTTTAATTAATTGTATTTCTCATGAGCACTACTAGGTGCCATTTTCATATAGGTACGAGTCTTTTCAAAATAGCTCCATCACATTCTCAAGTTGTACAAATGTTTCACTCTTATCGGTGTACATGATCATGTTGGAATACCTTGGGATTATAGGATGTTGCAATTTCTTGATGTTTTACCATGTCTTCAATATACAAGTGTTGATGTGATAAATGATGACACCTAAAGTAGAATGCCTTCTTGTAGAGGTTTCTACATAATGTGCATTTCTTGCGGAGGTTTTTTTTTCAATTTCCTAAGTACATGGATACATTTTGAGAAATTGATTCCAGAGGTAAATATAGAAACAAAACATGATGATGTAATCATTTCAAATAATGAATGATGTGGTGACCAAATATCTAAATATACAAACTAGTGGTAATTTAGTTTTGAGTGAACAATCTATCAATGTCAAATTTCAGTGCATACAGAAACAATTTGAAATTTTTTTAACATTGGCCCCATTCACAGGTCATTGTTGCCCATGTCTAGTCCTAGTATAATGTCTTTAAGCTATTTCTTTTAAAATTTACTTGAGATGCATATTCACGCATCTAGTACCGCAAGGGAATGCAATATTATTAATAAACAAGTACTTGATAAATTGCACAAGATTCATCAATTATTTATTGTCTTTTTTTTTGCTTTCATCTAGGTACTTTTTTGCTCCATAAAGAATATTAGTACGAAATCATTATTTAAATATGAAATCTGATCTAATGCCTTCTTATTTCCACCAAACACATGGGCCTAATTGTCATGATGATGTTTTTGAGTGACATAGGAGATGAATATAAAGAGCATGACCATGAATATGGGTATGTTGGGAGTTCCATGCATAAAATTAATCCGAGAAAGTCCAAATGAAACAAGGATGATATCAGATATATAGATTGGGTGTGTGAGTCATATTTGAGTTTGGAAACCCTCCCATATTGTCAAGGAATGAGAACATTCTATCCATGTCAAATTTTAGTGCATATAGAAACAATTTGAAGAAAATTGAACGTTGGCCCCATTCACAGGTCAATATTGCCCATATCTAGTCCTAATAATTAGATGTTTCTTTTACAATTTGTTTGAGATGCATGTCCCCGTATCTAGAACTAGAAGGGCATGCAATAAAATAAAAAAATAAAAACTTGATAAATTACACAAGATTCATTAGTTATGTCTTGTCTTTTTTTTTGGCTCTCATCTAAGTACTTTTTTGCTCCATAAAGTATATTAGTACAAAATCATTATTTAAATACAAAATGTCATCTAGCGTCTTCTTCTTGATACCAAACTCATGGGCCAAAGTCCCTTTTTTTTTAACTTTTTTGACGAAGATGCTATAACAATGATGAACATCATGTTCATCGAAACTTCATTGTTGCAATACAATGACAACAATGATGACATTTACTGATCATTCCATGTGGAAATGGATACTTTTTGGCATGATTTTGATGGTACTTCTCAAAGAACCATCACAATTGAGAATACTTCACAACTACATTTGAACCCAAAATCCGACGACATCCTTCGACGCCACCCAAAAAATTGGCCTTGTCGTCGGACTTTACCTTTTAAAATTGTAATTTTCTTGTTTTTTTTTTTTTCAAATTGGACCCTCCCGTACCATCATTTCTTACATCTATTCTAGCCATGTCAAATTCTAGTCCATACAAGCACAAATTAAAAAAAAAATCAATGTTGGCTCCATTCAAAACGTCACATATAAGCGGGGTCAAGTAAATGAGAAGGCACACCTTATTTTAGAGTTTTGATAGAATAACCAAATAATATTTGATTGTCGAGTTGTTTTTTTTAGTCATGTTTGAGTCCAAAAACCCTCCAATACTGTGAATACATGCATCTAGTCTAACCATGTCAAATTTTAGTCCATACAAGCAGAAATTGAAAAAAAATCAACATTGGCCCCATTCACATTAATTATTTTGTAGGCTTGTTGTTCGATTATCGAATTGTTTTTGCAAGTCATGTTTGAGTCTGGAAACCCTCCCATACCGTTAATTCATGTGTCTAGTCTAACCATGTCAAATTTCAGTCCATACAAGCACAAATTGAAAAAATTTCAACTTTGGCCCCATTCACATGTCACGCATATGCGTCGGGTTCAAGTACATGAGAAGGTGTGCCTTATTTTTGGGTTATGATAAAATAAACAAATATTTGATGAAATAGTATTTGATCCTGTATATTCAAAGTGGAGGATTTAAGAATATTCATATCAAAATTTGATGTCAGACTTATGTATTAATTCATCTAGTCCTTCACATTAATTATTCTATAGGCTTGTTGTTTGACTGTAAAATTGCTTGTGTGAGTCATGTTTGAGTTTGGAAACTCTCCCATACTTTAATTGTATGCATCTAGTCTAACCATGTCAAATTTCATTCCATACAAGCACAAATTGAAAAAGATTCAATGTTGGCCCCATTCACATGTCACTTATAAGTGGGGTCAAGTACATGAGAAGGCACACCTTATTTTTGGGTTTTGATAGAATAAAAAAAAGAATATTTGATTTTTGAATTATTTTTTAGATTCATCTTTGAGTTTGGAAACCCTCCCATACCATCAATGCATGTGTTTTTTTCCTAGCATGTCAAATTTCAGTCCATACAAGCACAAATTGAAAAATTTCAACATTGGCCCTATTCACATTAATCATTCTATAGGCTTATTGTTTGATTGTCAAATTATTTGTGTGAGTCATGTTTGAGTCTGAAAAACATCCCATACCATCAATGCATGCATCTAATCTAACCATGTCAAATTTCAATCCATACAAGAAAAAATTGAAAAACTTTCAACATTGGCCCCATTCACATTAATTATTCTATAGGCTTGTTGTTTGATTGTCGAGTTGTTTGTACGAGTCATGTTTGAGTCTAAAAAACCTCCCATATCGTTAGTGCATGTGTTTATTCTAACCATGTCAAATTTCAGTCTATACAAGCACAAGCTAAAAAAATTACAACGTTGGCCCCATTCACATGTCATTTATATACCCCAATTTCAACTACAAGAGTAGGTGTGCCTTATTTTTGAGTTATTATATATTATATAATAATGAACTAGGTGAAATAAGAATATTTGTGCATTAACCTTACCAACATTCTCTTTGTTTTGAGAATTTTTTAATATTATCTACTAAACAGGGCCAATTGATCTAGGAGGATCTTGGTGGCCACCCACCTTGTCCAACTGGCTCAAAACAGGTTTTAGAAAATTATTATTTTTAGCATTTTTTCAATTCCTGAACTTCTGGGGCCATTTTGAGGGCCTAAACGATGGTTTTTCACGATCATACACCTTAATGAAATCCAAAGGCTTTGATTGATCCCCCTAAATGAAGATCCTCGTCAATACCTTTCCAACGAGATATTGTGTGCCCTAAATAAAGATCATATGAAAAAGTTACGACCCTGGGAAGTTGATGTACTAACTTACCCCAGCAAGGCCCACATGAATTTTGGCGCTTCATCTCCTAGGGTTAGGTTTTTGGATGTCTAGGGTTTTGGAATTCATGTTTATTATAAAAAAGGCCCTCATAGCCTCATTGTACTCATCTTCTTTCGAATGAGTGTATTCATCACATCTCTTCTCAGAGATAAGATGCCATCATTATAGCAAGCTTGGTTCAGTATGCATTTTACATTTTCAACATATTTCTTATTTAATAGAATTCCAACTTTACTGTATCTCTGTTGTTATTCAATGTGTCTCTGTGTTAATATTATAAATCTGTGTTTTCATTTCATTCTGCTCATAAATCTGGATCAATGGGTGGTTTTCTCCTTTTCATTTTTTAGTGCATGTCCCTGATGAAGTCACGGTATAGAGAGTTGGGTCTCAAGCTTGTTTCTCTTTAGGAAAACTACTCTCTCATGCCCAAGAAACTTTCCATGGTGGCAAAAAATAAATATGACGGGACAAGAGATCCTTTCAAAATGTTTTTCGAGGAATCCCTTGAGTGACAGAGGAACAGGATCATGGACAAATTTGCACAAATCCTTCGATGGCTACTGACAAGGAACACATCTACCTCGAGCGGAGGTGTTTCCCCCTTCAAGGTACAAATCAACTATGATATTCCTATATTTGAAGGTCATATAGATGCAAATGCTGTAGAAAAATGGTTGAATATGCTAGAAGGGTATTTTTCTATCCATAACTTTTCAAATAGAGAAAATATTACTTTTGCGCTCCTCAAAGTCATCCCCCATGTCAAAGATTGGTGGGAGACTTTCTGTGAGAAAAAGGAAAGAGAGGAACCCTAATTATTTGCAGTCACACTTACCTGGGAATACTTCAAGGATTTTATTAAGGAAAAATACTACCCTATTGGAAGTTATGACGACCTGTATACAAAATGGACCACACTGCGACAGGAAGGGGACCAACCAGTGCCAAATTTCACAAATATATTCCATACCTTACGCACCAAGCTGGGTATCAAAGAATTTGAGTGACATATGGTGATCAATTATCACGATGGTCTATATAGATAAATCCAGGTAGAAATAGATTTGTTTTTACATCTTGTCCTTAGGTGTGGCCTATAGATATGCCGTAAAAATTGAGAAGAAGATTAAAGAAAACATATGATAGTTTGGGTATGGGAACCCCTCATAGAAGAATCATAGAAAGGGAATAGCCAACCCGTAGAAAAAATGAAATATCAAAGATGGGAAACCTCAGGAAAACTAGTCCAAGACGCAAGCAAAGAAGGACAATGGGAATACGAAGAAAGATACCAAGAAGTGGTGAGACTTCCATAAGAGCCCATGGAATAACACTATTTATTTATGCTCAAAGTAGTCATCGGTGTCTGAGGTAAAATCATATGAATCAGATGTGCATTTTGACTCTAAGTTAGAAACACAAAAGGGGAGATGGATCATTGACATGGAACCCAGTGCCACCATTGCTACCACCAAGATCCATCTTGGTGAACCTGATGAGCCAGAGGAAGGTGAGCGGCTCCTTCATTCACAAATGTGGGTAAAAGAAACTCTGATTCACTTCATCATTGATAGCTATAGACAAAACAAACTCATCTCAATAGAGGTCATCAAGTGGTTATTTCTTCCGACAATGTCACACCCACATCCCTACACCATCGGATAGCTCCATCAAGGAAGTCATATTCACATCTGTCAACAGGGGCACCTGTCATATGACATCAAGCCATTCAAAGATGAGCTATTGTGTGATGTTACTCCCCTTGGATTTTGTGATGTTCTTTTTGGAGAACCTTATTTATGGAAACATGATGTTGTATATGAGTCTAGGCTTCACAGTGTTATTATTATTTTGAGAAGGAAATTGTACAGGATACCCGAGGTAGTTTCACCTAGTTCTATTTCCTTTATCTCTTCCGAGCAATACAGGAAGGTCATTTCTTAGACTTGGAAGTTTTTATTATTCATGATTTTCTCTCAGAGTGAGCGAAAGGTTACAACCACATCCATGTCCTCCGCAACCGACCTCTCCACACAATAAAAGAAAGTGGATAAGTTCATGGAAGAATATAGAGACATGTTATCATCACCTATTGGGGTACCTCTGCACTGTCAGTTCAAGCATCCCATCAATCTGACCCCCAATGCACTACTACCCAATAGGGTAGTCTATCTCCACTCTCTGCTACAAAAAGAGGAGATCAAGCATCAAATCCAAGAACTTCTCCACAAGGGGCACATCCAACTGAGATCATCACCTTGTGGAAGCCCAATCATGTTGGTGCAGAAGAAAGAAGGGACTTAGCGACTTTGCATTGATTACCTTACCCTAAATAAAATCACAGTCAGGAACCGATACCTGATTCCCTGAATCGCTGATATCCTTGATTAGATCAAGGGAGAAAATACTTCAGTAAGATTGATCTGAATTCTAGATACAATTAGGTCCCAATAGAACCGACATATGTATGGAAAATTGCCTTCAAGTCAAAATAAGGTTTTTTTGAATGTTTGGTCATGCCCTTTGGTTTGACAAATTCCCCAAGAACTTTCATGAGGATGATGGACGATATCTTGCGGCCTTTCACTAATTATTTTTTGGTGGTGTATATGGATGATATAATCATCTACAACAAGACTTGGTAAGAACACTTTCATCATATTTAGAAATTTTTGCACACTCAGTGGAAACATAAGCTATATGCCAAATTGGAAAAATTCTCCTTCCGCATGGACAGGGTCCAGTACCTAGGCTACATTGTTGATGTGCATGGTTTGCATGTTGATCCAACCAAGATTTAATTCATCCATAACTGTCCAGCCCCAACCAAGCTCACTGAGCTTCGGAGCTTCTTAGGCCTTTCAATTTCTATCAAAGGTTCATGTTGGGATTATCCTATATTGCATGAGCCCTCAACCAAATAACCAGAGGTGGTGGAAAGGAAAATTTTGTGTGGGCCCTGTCCCAACAAAAATCCTTTGATGATCTAAAGAAGTGTTTGTGATCCATCCTAGTTCTTTCATTACCTTACCTACAACAACCCGTTGACATCGAGACAGATGCTACAGACTATGTTGTGGGCACAATAATCACTCAACACATCCACCCCATATCCTATCATAGTGAGACACTATCAGATGTCATTCGTAGGTACCCTACTTACGAAAAATAAATGTAGTCCATTTTGAAATATTACTACCAGTGGAGGCATTACATTCTCAAGAAGGAGACAGTCATCCACACTGATCATAAGCCACTACACTTCATGCAGAGACAAGGAAAATTGAAAAATGATTGCCATCATAAGTGGTCCACATATTTGCAGCAGTTCCACCTCAACATCAAGTATAAAATAGGAAGTACCAACTAAGTCAGTAATTGCCTCAACCAACCTCCAGTCGCAACACTCACAATAGTGCTTGATTCTTGTGGCCACGAGAACTCTGGATGGACCCAACTCTATGAGACAGATCCTGAGTTCAACAACACCTACCAGATGTTGGGCGCAAATACAATTGTCACTAATTTCCATCTTCAGGATGGGTTGTTGTGCCATCTAGGCCATTTGTGTGTTCCATCAATCAAGAGAGCGAAGATGATTTGTGAAGCCCAATATATTTGAGTGGAAGGACACTTCAGCGTGAAAAATACATTGGCAATGTTGCAATGACATTTCTACTAGCCGAAACCTCAATAGGATGTCAACAAGTATATCTAGTCCTACACAACCTACATTATTGCCAAACCAGAAATTAAGAAACAAGGCTTGTACACTCTTATACCTACTCCTAACAGGCACTAGAAATCTATCTCAATGGTCTACATGTTGGGCCTTACATCCAACGAGCAGGGAAATGACTGTGTTTTTGTGGTTGTTGATCACTTTTCCAAGATTGATATTCTAACTGCCTGTAAGAAGAGAATCATAGTGGAGGCCACTGCCAAGCTCTTCTTTGAATGAGTGTAGGTACACTTTGGGATACCACAAACCATTATCTCATATCAGAATAGTCGATTCCTCATCACATTCTGGTCGAGCCTATAGTCACTACTAGACACCAAGCTCACCATGTCCACTCTTCCACCCCAAACGAATGGTCAAAATGAGGTCATCAACTGAATTATCGTGCACGTCCTGCACATATACAATTACAATAACCCCTACACCTAGTATGAGAGTATTACCTATGTTCAACACAACTACAATAGATCCATACATATCTCAACTGAACACAACCCCTTTCAGGTGGGGTTTGGATTTCAACCATTGGGTCCCATGGATGTTGCACTACCCCTTGGGGACACCCAGGTAGACTCATTGCATGCTCCAAATGGAGCTGAAAAATCCACCCAGTTCATTGAGAGGATCCATCACATCCACCAACAGGTTCAGGATATTTTATATACATCCAATGCCAAGTACAAGAAGTGCCATGATCAACATTGGGTGCCACACCATTTTAAGGTGGGAGACAAAGTTTGGTTGCACTTGTAGAAAGAATGACTTACAGGGACTCATCGTAATATTTTTCCACTCTGTTATGGACCCTACACCATCACCAAGGATGTGGGTGATAATTCTTTTGAGGTCATCCTCCCCCCATTCCTTTTCTTGCACCCAATATTCAATGTGGACCTCCTTCGGCCTTATTTTCTACCATTATTGGACACCTCAGAGATAACAAAACAATTGACACAAACATAGATCAACCCTGACTGGATGGAAAAATAATCCATTGATCATATCGTGTACACCTAGGTTAAGGGAACTCACCAACATAGGATCCAACTTTATCGGGTTTTCAAATTAGGGTTGCTCCTACACCAAGGAAAGTGGCTCACCCGAGGCCAAATTTAGTAGAAATTTCCTCATATGATGGGGTAACTCAACGCAATGGATACAAATTCTTCCTAAGGGGGGAGGATTGATATAGGAGGATATAGGTGGCCACCCACCTTCAACTGGCTCAAAACATTTTTTTAGCAACCTACTATTTTTAGTAGTTTTTCGGTTCCTGAACTTTCAGGGCCATTTTGAGGGCCTAAATGATGCTTTTTCATGATAACGCACCTCAATGATATCCAAAGGCATTTATTTATCCCCCTAAATTGAAATACTCATCAATACCTTTCCAACGAGCTATCATGTGACCTAAACAGAGATCACATGCAAAAGTTACAACCCTAGGAAGTTGATGTACTAACTTACACCAACGGGGCCCACATGACTTTTGGTTCTTGATCTCCTAGGGTTAGGTATTTGGATGTCTAGGGTTTTGGAATTCGTGTTTATTGTAGAAATTCCCTTCATATCCTCATTGTACTCATCTTCTTGTGAGTGAGCATAGCTGTCACATCTCTTCTCAGAGATAATCTATAACCATTCTAACAAGCTTGTTTCAATCCGCATTTTACAGTTTCAACATATTTTTTATTTAATAAAAGTCTAGTTTTACTGTATCTTTGTTTTTATTCACCGTGTCTCTGTGTTAATATTATAAATCTATGATAATATTATAAATATGTTCTTTCATTTCGTTCTTCTCATAAATATGGATCACCAACCACGTGAAGTTGGAATCTCATCTTCCCCCCCCCCCCCTCACGTCACTCTCAATTCCCTAAAACCTGACAACATCTATGTACTACAAAATAAATGAATGTATTTTTTTTCATAATTAAGAAATTTCACCTGCAACATATACCAACATACTAGAAAATGGCATAATTAAACTTGAACAATAATTTATACAATAATATACCAATACAAGTGAATAATTCTATCAATATTAAATATATATATTAAGGTGTACCTCATACACTTCAAGTACAAATATGTATCATCCATCTCCATATAACATCTGATTCCTAGACATAGAAAAACCCGCAGAAATTCCTTATTAGTCAAATATCCGACGATTGTTAGGGACAATTCGAAGAAAAAAAAAACAAGAAAATTACAAATTTTAAAGGTAAAATACTATGACCAAGCCAATTTTTTAAGTGGCATCAGAGGATACCATCAGATTTTGGGTTCAAATGTAGTTGTGTGATATTGTTGCTTAAATACGATGGTTGGAATACTACTCAAGAGGTTGGTAAAGGGAGCCTGTGAGCTTCTAAAAACTACTAGTTGATCAGGTAACATCAAGTAAATTGATGATAGCCATCAAGGTATGTTCTTTGGGTTGTTGTGATGTATAAATTTTGAAGATAATTAAGGTAATAATTCCCTCATTCAAATCTCAATATTTTATTTGGTGCAAATGAAAGAGGCCTTGAGTATGCAAATATTGATTGTTTCTTGAATGTATTTATGGGAAATTTAATTGCATATTGTGTTATGGTGGGTTATGTCATCATAACCAAGTTAAGTCAGGAGACTTTAGTCTTGTTGTAGAAATGAATGTCATCATATATGGTCATGTGTGAGGCCATTATGATATTGGATATTGAAATTCTATAGTTCCATCCAAGTACATAATGGTTTTCCTCTATATGATCGATGTTTGGACTGCAACCTTTTTTCCTACACTAAATAGTATTGAGGGATGATGTTCCTAGTGTTGTGTATGGGTTGAAGAGGAAGGTATCCAAATGATCTGATGGGATGTGGGGAAGAGTTTAGATAATGTATTGAGGGGTGGGCCATACCTTCCAACTCACATGATGAAATACATGTCATGAACATATGGTATTCTAGGGTCAATGCAAGGATGCATTGTGTGGATATGGCCATGATTATTGGCACTTTGGTTTTATTTATTAGTAAAGTTTGATTACGTATTGAAAATTTGGGTGTTATAATAATGAATGTACAATGAATTATAGTTTCATTATAAATAATATGAGGAATGGTTGAATTCCATTTTAATGTGAATAATGGATGAAAATGATTGAATATCTAGTAAATTACAAATTGTAATATAATTTCATCAACTACTGAAATTTCGCAATGGTGCTAACAATCTTGTTTGGATGCAAGAAAGCGGAGGAAATTGCAGGTAGAATGGTCTTGGATATGGTAATTATGTAAGCCATAAGGAATACTAATATATACAACTGCAAAATCTAAACATAATGAGTAGAAATCTCATGTGTGGGAAAATTTAGTTTCTTGTATAAACATATTTGAGAAATTGATAATTGAAAATTGTTATGATATTCTAGCAATTTGTTTGGCTCTTAAAAATTGAGAAAATTGCAAGGGAAATGGTATGAGATATGGAAATTGTTGGAAATACTAATAGAACTGAGAGGGGGGGGTGAATCAGTTGTTTATAAGCTTAAACAATTTTATACCTTCTCAACAATTATTAATATTTCTTCATGTGTCATCAAGCAACATACAACATATGAACAGTAAGAGTAAAGATCATCAGTCACACATAAA
>ML780330.1:134743-144878 GCA_009831015.1 Picea engelmannii
ACCCACTAGAAGGAAGCACCAACTCCCTGAGTATTCCAGCACCAACTGGATGGAAGCACCAACTTCCTGAATGTTCCAGCACCAACTAGATGGAAGCACCAACTTCCAGTTACACAGGCTCCAACCTGCATAACAGAGAACACATGTTCTCCCTAGCACCACCTTGCCACCCTGGTTTCTCTGGCCACTACCAGACGGAAGCTACAACTTCCTGTGTTCAAGCTCCCACTTGAACCTCTGAGGACAACAGTCCTCCCGAGCACCTACCAACCACCCTTGTTTATAAATGACTAAATAAACATTCAACTTTATAGATAAATCAGTTCATACCAATCTTACTTTGTTCTGTAAATCTTGTCTTTTGTTGCTTGCTCTATTAGTCTTCTCTGCTTCGACTCTATCATTATGCAATTCTTCTCTTCCTTCACAAGTCTGCTTCTGCATCACGTTCTTTTGTCATTCTGTTCTTTTTCTCCTCTGCCTGTCATTAAATTTCATGTTCAGTATCTTCTCCTTTCTCCTTTCTAACTGTTTCGTTCTTTCTCCATTCAGAACAGCTATCCAAGTTCAGTCTCGCACATTTTCTTTTATACTCCATTCCTTAACGATTCCACTTCCCCTTCCAATGGGAAATCCGAGGACATCTGTCTTGGCAATTGAAACGCTAACCAATTCATCATCATCAGTCTGTTTCGCTTAACGGATTTATAACTGAAGTGTTAATGTGTGAGGAACAACAACAACCCTCCGATCACTTACTTGATCCAACGGTTCTGATTAAATCGGGATTTCATATATCGCGATTTCGGCACTTTCGATGACATAATGTTTATGTCCACGGGAGTCACGATTTCCTGATTCGCGATGTGTTTCAGCCCTCCTGGCTGAGCCCTGATCCATATGACCGTTATCCGTGACCCTTCACCATACCTCTCATCGGGATTTTGGGGTTTCGCACTTCCTGATGTCGAGAGTTTCTCACCTCTCCAATCTCTGATTCTCCGTTGAAGGAAATCAACGGTCCAGATGCTATCTTGACTCAATGCTTGCGATTTAATCGCAATATCGCGTTTCGCGATTTCGGGGTTTATGTTGCGGTGTGTTCTTGCCTTTTTTCATTCTGATACGAGCTGCAATCAACGATCCTGATCCTTTCTGGATTTGACGGTCTAGATTCAATCGGGATTTCTTTCATCGCTATTTCACAATGCGCAAATCCCTTGTCACCGGAATCTCCGATTTCCCGACGGCGCCCGATCCTTTGCCACGCGTCCTTCCAGATGGACGGCTCTGATCTTTCTTGGTAGCCCACACACTATCTTTTGTATCGGGAAATCGCATTTCGCAATTTCGAGATTTCTGATGCACTTGTTCACGGGAGTCACGAAACCCCGATTCCCGATTCTCCGATACGGGCTGTGATAAACGGTCCTGATCCTTTCTTATTCAACGGCTGTGATTACATCGCAAAATCGCATATCGCGATTTCAGAGTTCTTGATGTCAAGATTTTTGGCATTACAAAGTCCCGATCCCCCATACTCTGCTGACGTCACACGTGGTTTGACACGTGTTAAACACTGCCACGTGTCACTCTGATTCGTGACTTATCTGTGCATGAACTGTTGAATCTTCCTGCCACCTGTCATTACCTGGTTGTGCCATGTGTTCCTTGCTGACGTGGACTACTGTCGTGGATTAGATCGACGGTCTAGATCACATGTTGATCTGACGGTTCAGATTCAGTCGGGATTTCGCATATCACAAAATCGGGGTTTTCGATGCATTGTGTTCTTTGCATTCTGAAATCCTGATCCCCGAAACTCCGATAAGGCCTCCTGTCTGCCACGCGTCCATGTGAATGAACGGTCCAGATCCCTGCTTGATTTAATGGCTGCGATCAAATCGTGAAATCGCATATCGCGATTTCGGGGTTTTCGTGGTCATTGTTCACGAGACTCATGGAACTCCGATTCCCGATTCTCCGATGAMTTATCTCCCTCGCAACTTCTGCAGATCTGACGGCTATTGGCCTTTTGGGAAATTTGGATGGGATCCGCCAGTCACCATCTTCCTTCTTCTCAGCAAACTTATGTACCTCGAGCTTTTGTGGGCATCTTCTTCCATGTTGTTCCTCCTGAGCTTTACATTCAAATTTCTTATTCTGCCATCTTCTTCAAATCTCTTATTCTGCCATCTTCACTGTTGTCATCAATGACAAGCATTCACTGCATTCTATCCACTGAATTTGCGAACAAATGATGTAATCCCATAAGGAAGACCGATATCTACTACTACAAGAGCCAAAAAACTATGAGAAGAAAAAATGTGTTTGGGAAATTCTTTGTTTCCTTAGTAAAACATATTTAGAATTATAATGAATATTTAATGATGATGTCTCATATTGATTGTATGCATTTGATGCACATGGGATGATTTCCACTGGTTACAAATTGCTAGTGGAATTCTAGCAGCAAGTTGGCATTTGTCTGTATAAGAACACCTTGGAAAATGATGGATCACCTGAGGAATTGTGTAACAATGAAAGGGATGCTTGATCCTAGAGGGTGAGTGCAACATGGAGCACCAATTTGTTAGGAATGAAGAGTGAAATCATGTGTCAAAGTTTCATTGTCAAAGAAAAAGGTTTTCTAGCCTAAAATTGAACTCCTATGTGAGTTGCATTGTAGCAACAAAGTTGTTGTTGGTTATTTCCTGGTATTTCTTCCTAACAATGAGTCCCTTGAGATATCAACAGTAATATTCCTAGTTACATGTGTCAAAGGGACCCTGATAAAAGAATGGAGCGACTCTATGGATTGAGGACAATGAAGTGGGCACATTCCTTGGTTCAACCCTGTTAAACAAATGGGATTCCATTCCTTGGGATGGGTAGGTCAAGAGGAAGAGAGATGGTGGAAATTGGGATAGTTGTAGGAGAATTATAGTGGTTTATATATATGTTTTGGGCCAAGGTGTCCTTATATTTATGTTTTTCAGTTGTATTTCCTTTACATCGATGGTATTGAGGCTTGAGTACCTATGTAATTGTTTTTTAGGCTAGGGTGCCTATCTGATTTTGGGCCATAAAGCATATATGTTGAGTAATGGATGGGGAGTCAGACATGTAAAATGAAAGTACACTTGTAGGGTGTTAAGCATTGAGGATAGTGCAAAAATAAGGGGGAGGGGAATGTAAAATCCCTAGTTTTAATCCCCATGAATTATAATGTAATTTGATAAATATGAATTAGGTTTTTGATTTGATGTGTTAGGAAGAAGAACCCATGTTTTTTTAATGTGGCTGGGGGGTGGATTGGATATTATGTGCATTGAATAATTAACAAAATTAATAATCGTTGGATTCAATATGAAAGGAATGAAGAGAGATGGAGGGGATATGATTCCATAAGAGAGAGGGGTCGAAGGGGGAATTATTCATGGGTATTAATCCAAACCCACATTCCTGAATTATTATCATTGTATATAACCTTCTAATTTGATGTGGAGTATGCTAAAAGCCAAGCATTTAACTCCTGTACGAGGGTGTGTGAGAGGATTCACATCCCATATTTATTGGGGAGCATGGGAATGAGTACAATAAACATGGGGAAGAGTGTAATTCAATTCAAGAAAGAAAAAAAATAGAGGAAATTCGTATGGCTAAGTGAAATTTCTTGGATAGTCATACTTTTGGATGGAGAACAACTTTTACATGCAGTTTTTGGGTAGAAAAAGAAGAGAATAGGGTGTTCAAGAGGACTGTCCATGGTTTACTTGAACGTATCCAAAGTTTGGTTGTGTTTTATGTTGAGAAAGAGGTTTTTGTGATTGTAAAAATGGGTTGTACGCATGTAGTGCATTTTCCTATTGAAGAAATGACTAAAGAGCCTTGTGATGGTTGTTGTGAAAACTCCTTGGGAAGTTGAGATTTCATGAGGGTCCCCAATTGAGAGTTCCTTTCAAACAAAGTGCACAAGGGGCCTTAGTAAAATAATGGTACATCTAGAGGGATTGTAAGCAGTGAAGGGGGTACATTCCTTGGGTAGTGCAAGTTGTGGGAAAAGAGAGAGGTGGAGGATTGGAATTGTTGGAGGAGTGGAACCCTGGATGAGGGTTTTTGTGTGTGTCGAGAGTGGATATTTAGTGGGATGGATATCATTGTTGAATCATATCCTTATCTCAGGGATGGATTGGTTTTGAGAGAAAAGGAAAAGTAGTGTTTGTTATAGCACAATTTGTACTTTGATAGAAGGTAAGGTTAAAGGAGAGAAAATTGGCATAATTGGAGACTATCCTATCACTGTCACCTCAATAGGATGTCTTTTTATATTTAGGGTGGTAGGGCTAGGGGAGACATCCCTAGTGACTTGGGGTTTGAGAAGGAAAAGTCAAAATGGCTAGATAAATATCCCCTCTCACAAGTCACCACTGATCATAAAGTCTCGGTTTTATAACCAATGAAATGATAATATGTCAAGGTGTACCTTCCTGGAACAAAGCAACAAGAAACTATATATATTCACAAGTACACTTGTTGGTTAGCACTTCATAAAACCATAGAATTTATTAATAAAGAAATTTGTTGATAATGATGAAGTAAACAAAAAAAATAACAACAATATTTATAGGGAAATACTTCACATTAAATTCCATGAAATAACTTCAAAGTGACTAAGAATCATTAACCATTGAAATCACAATACTAGCATTTGTTAGAAGCAAACAACACAATGTATACAGAATTGTTTTCAATTGCTTTTAGAAGCTTTTAATGTTGCAATTAATGGTTGTAGCTTACTTTAGTAACAACATCAATATTGTTAGTAGTTTGTGCTATTATAGGGTTAGAAAAGGTTAGTAGGATGCTCAAAGAATAGGTTTTGATGGTTGTTTTGGTCAATTACTCAAAAGAGGACTTGGAATAGTTCTTTAGGGAAAATGGATTCAATGATATGGCAGCAAATTTTGAGGAAAGTAATGATAGTAGAAGAGTTAAGGACAAGAGAGATTGATAAATTGGAGTGTTGGTAACCCAAGGCTCCAATTATCAAACCCTAGGGGAGACTAGCTACTAAGGTGTAGGTAACCCTTGGACTTAGTATATTTCCTCCCTCTTTAACTCAATGATGAAGAAAAATCAACTAATATGAAGCAAGTAATATTAGGGTGTTGCAATGGCAAGGCCCTATAAAATGCTTCAAGAAAAATGGCCTTTTGATAAGATCTAGTAGGTGAAATATTTTGAAGCTAGGACAATAACATGTGCTAGTATTCCTAGGGTTTAATCAAGAAATTTTATAATATTGAATGTAATGAAATATAAATAAAACTATAACCATTCAATTAAGAAGAATTTCAGAAATATCATTTACATACATCAAGAATTCATCAAGAAGAACCCTAGTTGAACACATCCACCAAGAAACTTGCCAAAATAATCCAAATTTAGCCTTCCTCAACAAATGCACCTAAAATTAACCATAAGGAGAGAAAAAATTTCAGTCCTCACAAGTGTGAGTGAAAGATGATGAAAAATAAGAATGATTTTCCCCTTATTTATATAGTTGCAATGACCAGAATTAGGTCAAAAAGGTTGACATGGCCAGTTACACATAATATCCAGTTTTTACATTAAATGTCATAATAAAACCATAAATCAATAGGTAAAGATGAGTTCATTCCCTTTTAGGGTGGCATTAGGCCATTCTAAGGCAACGTTGGCCTCCTTGAGAAAAACATTAGGCCTCGTTGGGTTTCAGGATCCTGCCACACGTGCCACTTTGCACACAACTACCTCCAAAACATCCAAAATGTTGGGTGACGTTATGGGTGACCTGGGTGATGTCATGGGCCTTCCAAGGCCTACATCATGGTGGAAAGTTAAAACCCCCCCTGGGTCCAAGTTGTCCCTGGTGAAACATCCTCCTCTCTCTCATGTCCAATCCCCTGATCTATCTATGCCCATGGTTGGGGTATCAACATCCATTTGGTGGGATTTCATCCTGTAGGAGGTCCGAAATAGTCATCTCCCCATATGTACCTATCCATCAGGTGTGGCCCTACAACATCGAAAAATACACCCTCCATGGGCTCATAAGTCACAGGGATCATATAAATGTTAATCACATCTAATAATCAAGTTATTTAAACATGTGCATGAAACCCCTTTTACCCGGACAAGTTCTCAAAGATGTTATGATATTCTACAAGCCAAGTTTGGAGGGGATGTTAGGACATCCTATTGGGATAATGCTCATTGGATGTGGGATGTTCCCGGAGAAGTCAAATCCAGGCCATGTGAGTGGATGAGGTGGTAAGGGATGTCTGGGAAATGGGTGTAGTGATAACAGAGAAATGTATGGCTTACCCATGGGTGCCTCTGAAGAGGGTGAGATGCACCTTGTCATGGATGAAAATGTTTCCAAGCCCATTTATGCCTTTTATATTTTATTCTTTATTGTTTTTTTTCTTTCAAGATACTAACTGGGGGAGACTGCCCTGGCATGGTGACCAGTGGTGGCAATGTTACCCATAAGAATTTCACGGAAATGAGAAGGATGTCTCGTGATGATACCCCCTTTCTCTTGGATATGCCACCAAGAGCCACTACCCTATCATGGTTACCAATTGTTGGTAGTTTCATACCATTACATGCCCATGGGCCTAATAGGTTGTCTCGTGATGAGACCCCCTATCCTCCAACTAGGCATTGATTTATTATTTTTTATGGGTCCCTCAATTTCTTGTTGATAATATTTTTATTTCTTTCTCGAGGATCCCTGGTTGAGGCATCTCAAGGTTTCATAATTTTGGATTTTATCTTTTTCCAGCTACTTTTACCCTCTAGGCCTTTAGCCACTTATTCCCATAAGGTAAGGTAAAACCCTTAGATATTTGGCCAACCCAATGCCCGAACTAGTGTAATGGGATGGATGAGTGGGAAAAACATGGAAAGTGGTAAGTATGGTGGGGACGAACAATGAAATTTCATGAAATCCAAGAGTGGCAACTCAAACTCTATGGGAACCATCTTACTAGGGAAACCTATCATTCCACCCAATTGTGGTCAAGTGGAAAGGCATAAGGTCCAAACACACATTAGAAGAAAAAATAATTTAATGCACATATTCAAATGTTTTGAGGATCAGAGGGACACATACCATGATACCTAGACTCATTACCTCGTGGAGAAAGACCCATTTCTGCTGCAAGACCAGGTCGATGTGATGGATGTTATTGTTGCTCACAAAGTGGAGGAACTAAAGAAGAAAAAGATGGGCCCTCCAAGGCCATGATCAAGTTGATATATCTCTCGGTACTACATGTCTAGGACCTGTGGGCCTTGAGACATAGTCTCCTTAGTTATCCCTAGGCTAGTTGATAACATCTAGCTCCAACTTGGGGACATGTGCTCACCATAGAGCACATGAGAACCTCAGTATCTCTGGCATAACCTGTGATCTGTTTGATCTCAACAAAAGACTATTAGTAATCATTTGGGGTGGTGATATCACCCCCGACTCATATATATATATAGTACAGAAAATGAAAGAAAGAATATATACAAATGGAAATACAAACTACTAGCTTGAAATAAAAATGGTATATATAATGAATGCAGATTTCTACTTAATTACCTCTTCTTACCTATTGGTTGAATGCTAGGTGGATTCAAATAGCCAGTGAAACCACCCTATCAATGTATCACAATACATGCATATGTGCTTCATCATAAACCAAAATAGTGATAAGTTAAGAACAAAAATAACATGAGTTAGAGGATGTATTGTATCATCAAAAATCATAAAGTATATCTTATGGAGGCTGGAGGGAGGGACAAAATCATGCCAAGACATTCTCTCACGAAAGTTATCAATCCACTTCAGGAAGGTATTGTGAAAATAAAAAGGTTTAGAAGAATGACTCAAAAGGTATGAAAGCCGACTACCTTGGACGTCCTCACAATCTGAAGCCTGGGAAAGGATTGGTAAGGACCTAGAAGATGACTCAAACACTCTTAAGGGAACGATGAAAGGATGAGATGAAAGACTTATTTTTGAGGTATTCAACCTCCCCTTGAACTCTAGGGTTTTCCTCAGAGGAAACTTAATATAAAAGACATACTTAGCAACTACACCTTTAATGACACAACAAGATAAAGTAATTGAAGGTGGATGGAGAACATTATCACAGAGATCCTTCTTTGATAAAATGATGTCCTTACTCCTATGAGGATCTGAGCACAGTGGCGGTTGATAATATTCCTCATGGAATAAATCCAAGTGCTCAGAGGAATAATCATCAAAATCCTCAAGGTATGATCGAAAATCATTAGGATACTATAGCACCAGGTCATCCTTGGGTATCCAAAATAGGTTTGTACCCATATCATCACCTTGTTTCGAATCGTCAAATTTAGTAATGTGATATGATGGTTCTAAAGAAAAATTTTGGAAATGATCCTCAATGTCATAAATTGGATCCTCGTCATATCCAATCACATCTCATTTACGCTTCCTGAGATGTATGAATTCATCAATATTATCAACAAAGTCATCATATTCATCATAACATGAAGTGGTTAGAAAATCCAATACTTCTTCACTTTCCACATCATAAGATAGAGAATCATTAAAAATTTGGACTCATAGAACTGCTCCAGAAGGGGCATATCCGTCCCATCTCATTACCTTGTGGGAGATTAATCATTCTAGTACAGAAGAAAGATGGAACCTGGGGACTCTGCATTGATTACTAGGATTTGAATAAAATCACAGTAAAAAACTGATACCCAACTCCTCAAATTGACGACCTCTTTGATCAAATCATGGGGGAAAAATACTTCAGTAAGATTGATCTGATGTCTGGCTACCACCAGGTCCCGATAGAACAGACAGATGTATGGAAAACTGCCTTCAAGTCAAAGGAATGCCTTTTTGAATGGTTGGTCATGCCCTTTGGTTTGAAAAATTCTCCATCCACTTCATGAGGATGATGGACGATAACCTATGACCATTTACCAATAATTTTGTAGTGGTGTATCCAGATGACATTCTCATTTACAACAAGACTTGGACTGAACACTTGCAGCATATTCAGCAGGTTCTGCACACCTTGCACATCACAAGCTATATGCCAACTTGCAAAAATCCTCCTTCGGCATGGACAGGGTCAATTACATGGGTTACATAGTTGATCAACATGGCGTACATGTGGTTCTAGTGAAGATCCAAGTCATCCATGATTAGCCATCCCCAACAACACTCACTGAGATTCTAATCTTATTGGGCCTTGTTATCCCCGATATCTATGGATAACTAGCAGATCATGTCTCAAGGCCCACATGGTCCTAGACATGGAGTACGAGAGTAGATTGACTTGAGCATGGCCCTTGAGGGCCCATCTTTTCTTCTTCTCAGCCAGACTTGTCCTGCTAGCAATACCAGCCTCCATCACTACCGGCCTGGGCTTGCATCAGAAAAGGCTCTTGATCCATGAGGTAATTGGTCTGAGGTATCATGGTATGTGTCATATTTGATCATTATAACTTTCTTATGTATTCATTAGATCTCTTTCATTTCAAATAACTGCTTGGATCTTACACTAATCCACTTGACCACTGTTCGGGTGATTGATTGGGTAGCTTAGCAAGTTGGTATTCAGGGTTTTGGTTGGCCACCAAGGGGGGTTTGCAGAACCATCATCCGATCCCACTCATGTTATCACTTTTACATCTTAAAAACCCGCTCATCCATCCCATTCCCCTAGTCTAGCCATTAGGATGACCATCCAGGGTACATATTGTCTTGTGGGAAGAAGGGGCTAAAGGCCCAGGGGGTAAAAGTAGCTGGTAAAGGATAAAAGCCATAGGAAAATTAAAACCTAGAGATGCTTTGCCCAGGGGATCCCCGAGAAGGCAATAAAAAGCCTCCCAATAAGAAACTCAGGGACCCTAAGAAAATGATAAATAAATAAATGCAAGACCTAACAAAGAGGATGGGAGGTCTCATCACGAGCCGGCCCATTATGTTCATAGGTATTTAGCAGTATGACATTGCCATCATCTGGTCACCAAACCAGGGCAGTGACCTTTGGTTGCATGGCCAAAGGAAAGGGGGTCTCATCACGAGCCA
>ML780330.1:160223-170649 GCA_009831015.1 Picea engelmannii
CCTGTTTATTGTAAAAAGGCTTTCAGAGCCTCATTGTAATCATCTTCTTGAAAATGAGCGAAGCCATCACATCTCTTTTCAGAGATAAGCCACCACCATTCTATCAAGCTTGTTTCCACTGCATTTTATAGTTTCAATGTATTTCCTTATTGAATAGAAAACCAGTTTTATTGTATCTCTGTTATTTTGTGTGAAGAAAATGTTAATAATCTATATTCACTTTGTTCTTCTCATAAAATCTGGATTATTGGTATCAGAGCGGTTTGCTCCTTGTCATATTAATGCATGTCCCCAACGAGGTCGAAGCAGTAAGAGTTGGGTCTCAAGCTTGTTTTTCTTGAGGAAAAAATCTCTCGCACACCCAAGCGACCTCTCATGGTAGGAGAAAAGAAATATGATGGGACATGAGATCCTTTCAAACTGTTGATTGAGGAATCCCTCATGCAACAAACAAACAAGATGATGGATAGTTTCATGCAAATTCTTCAGTGGATACCAACAAGAGATACATCTTCTTTGAACGGAGGTGCCACCCCATTCAAGGTACACATAAACTTCGATATTCCTATATTTGAAGTTCAGATAGATGTAGATGTTGTAGACAAGTGGTTGAATCTACTAGAAGGTTATTTTTTTGTCCATAACTTTTTGAATAAAGAAAAGATTACTTTTTCACTCCTCAAAGCCATTCCCCATGTCAAAGATTGGTGGGAAACTTTCTATGAGAAAGAGGAAATAGAGGAACCCTCATTATTTACAGTCACGACCACCTGAGATTCCTTCAGGGATTCTATTAAGGAACAATACTACCCTTTCAGAAGTTATGATGACTTGTATACGAAATGGACCACACTGTGGCAAGAAAGAGACCAAGAAGTGCCATATTTCATGAATATCGTTCATACCTTGTGAACCAAGTTGGGTATCAAAGATTCAGAGCAACATACGGTGCTCAAGTATCACAGCTCTCTACATAGATACATCTAGACCGAAATGGAATTTTTGGACATCTCATCCTTGGGCACGGCCTACTGATATGCCATCAAAATCGAGCAGAAGCCCAAACAAAAGACGCATAAATTTGGGCCTGGGAACCCCTCACAACAAAATCTAGGAAAGGGTGGCCCCAAACCACACAACAATGGACAGATAAAATATGGATAGTATTAGGACAACCAGTCCAAGATGTAAGCAAATAAGGACACCAGAAAGACAAAGAAAGATACCGAGAAGTGGTGTGACTTTCATAAGAGCCCTTGGCATGACACTACTGACTGTGACTCAAAGAAGTCACTCATGGCCGAAGTGAAAGCCTATGAATCTGACGTAGGTTCAGAATCTGAGCCAGATCCAGAAAGGGGAAGAGAAATCATTGACGTGGAACCCAGTGCCACCATTTCTACCACCAAGCTCCAACCTGGTGAGCCAGACGAGCCAGAAGAAGGAGAACGCCTCTTCCATTCACAGATGTGGGTAAAAGGCACCCTGTTGCACTTCATCATGGATAGCGGTAGCCAAAGGAACCTCATCTCAGCAGAGGTCATCAAGCGGCTGGCCCTGTCGAAAAAACTACACCCACAACCCTACACCATTCGATGGCTCCACCAAGGAAGTGATCTTCGTGTTAGCCAACAATTTCTATTGTCGTACGGCATCAAACCCTTCAAAGATGAGGTATTTTGTGATGTTTCTCCTCTCTAAGTTTGTGATGTTCTTTTCAGAAAACCTTATTTATGGAAACGTCATGATGTATATGAGTCTAGGCCTCATAGTGTTATTATTACTTTGAACAGGAAATTGTGTAGGATACCCGAGGAAGTCCCACCTAGTGTTATTTCCTTGATATCTTCTAAGAAATGCATAAATTTCATCTCTCATATGGAGAAGTTTGTCTTCTTCATGATTCACTCTTAGAATAAGAGAAAGTTCACAAACACATCCAAGGTCTCTATGGCTGACCTATTCACATAGCAAAAACAAGTAGATAAGGTCATGGAAGAATACTTAGATATCCTCTCCTCGCCTACCAGGGTACCTCTTCACTGCATGGTCAAGCCCCCCATCGATCTAACCCCCGACGCACCGCTGCCCAATGGGCCAGTCTATCGACACTCTTTGTTAGAGAATGAGGAGATCAAGAAATAGATCCTACAACTACTCCACAAGAGGCACATCCGTCCCACTTCATCACCTTGCGGGAGCCCAATCATGCTGGTAAAGAAGAAAAATGGATCCTGGCGACTCTACATTGATTATCGGCCTCTGAATAAAATCACTTTCAGAAATCGATACCCAATTCCATGAACCAACAACCTCCTTGATCAACTCACGAGGGCCAAATACTTTAGTAAGATTGATCTAAAGTCTGGCTACCACCAGGTCCCGATAGAACATACAAATGTATGGAAAACCACCTTCAAGTCAAAGGAAGGCCTTTTTGAATGGTTGGTCATGCCCTTTTGTTTGACAAATGATCTAGCCACTTTCATGAGGATGATGGAAAATATCTTGCGACCATTCACCAATTCTTTTTTAGTGGTGTATCTGGATGGAATTCTCATTTACACCCTGGTGTAGTGGTGTATTTTTTAGTGGTGTAGTGGTGTATTTGTAGCATATTCAGCAACTTCTGCACACCCTACGACAACAAAAGCTATATGGCAACTTGGAAAAATGCTCCTTCGGCATGGACAGGGTCCATTACCTAGGATACATAATTGATCATCATGGCGTACATGTGGATTCAACCACGATCCAAGTCATCTGTGACTGGTCATCCCCAACCACACTCACTCAGCTTCGAAGCTTCTTGGGCCTTAACAATTTCTACCGTAGGTTTGTGTTGGGATTATCCCATATTGCATGGGCCCTTAGCCAAATAACCTAGGGTGGTGGTAAGGAAAAATTTGTGTGGAGCCAGTCCCAACAAAAAGAGTTCAACGATTTGAAGCAACGCTTGTGCTCAGCCCCAGTAATTTCACTACCACACCTGCAACAACCCTTTGAGATCAAGACAGATTCTTTAGACTCTCTGGTGGGTGTCGTTCTCACTCAGCACGGACACCCCGTGGCCTATCATAGTGAGACACTATCATATACTCTCTGTAAGTACCCTACTTACGACAAATAAATGTACTCCATTGTGGAATCCTTCATCCAGTGGAGACATTACATTCCTGGGAAGGAGATATTCATCCACATTGATCATAAGCCACTATAGTTCATGCAGACACAAGGAAAATTGCAGAATGATCACCATCAAAAGTGGTCCACATACTTGCAGCAATTCCACCTCAACATCAAGTATAAAACAGGAAGCACCAATCACATCGTTGATTGCCTCAGCAAACCGCCAGTCACGAAACTCATCATGGTGCTAAACTCCTACGGAAATGAGACCTCTGGATGGCCCCAACTCTATGAGATTGACTCAGACTTCGCCACCACCTACCAAATGTTGGGTGCAAATGCAATTGTCGATAATTTCCATCTTTAGTGTTGTTCTAGAGTCTGTACTTAAGGCTTAGAAATTACAGTGTCTAGGCATCCGAAAGTGAGTAAAGGATAAAAAGGGGGAAGAATCAACCTTCAGGAAAGGAAGCTAAGGTTGATTTCCAGGTTGTCGTTGTCTCACTTCCAACTGTTCCTGGATTCTTATATCTCGTTCAATCGCGGCCCATAAACGTTCAAGTTCTACCCGGGTGCTGGTTGTTTTAAGTATGGTATCGAAAAGGTTCAAAGCGATATGGGTTTGGTCCGACAAGCTAGGTTCAATATTAGGTTGTCTTGCAATGGGGACAATCATAGAGGAATAGGAAAATTAAAGGAGAGTTCAAGGTTTTTGATGCTGTATCAATTTGATCGTATAAAAGAGAACTTTTGAATCTGATATTGAAGATAAAGTGCAAACCAAAGGCCTTTTCCCGTAACTGATTTATCTTTTAAATAAATGGTGTGTGAAATGTGAGAAAAACATTAAGCTGTCTATAATGAGAGGCTCCTATCAAGGGAGAATCTCACCCTGTAAACATAAGAATAAATCTGACGAAGCATAAAATATGAAGATCTAAAGAGTTCACAGGTCTTGTACCTGCTAATAGCCGATACAAAGGAAAAACTGTAAACGATATAGACGACTAAAATTTGATCACCACAATAGAGGTTTTACTAAATTGTAGTAAAAACATTCATCAGATATATATATGTGAAATGAAATTGAATATGAAATCACAGAGGAAACAAACTGATGACACAGTCTTGACGGAATCAGGAGTCTTCGGATTTCTTTGTATTAAATTTCAAAAGGAGAGAGTCTCTATTACAATCGACCAAAAAGGTCTAGCCACTTCTCTTTCTTCTAATTTCATATTTATACAAACTTCTACATGCTCAATTTTCAATCGTTCCAGAAGTCTTTTCAGTTACAAAAAAAGGAGATTAAAAATTTCAATTCTTTGTCTCTGTCTTTCCTTCGGGCAAATGGAACACCTTCCTTTCTTTGCTCTTCAAGTTCTAAAAATATAAAAGGCAGACACTTATCATTATTTGATACCATAAAATTTCCCCTTCGTATGCTCGATGCAAGTGTTGCACCTCTCCACCAACTGGACTATCAACCTGGAAGGTTCTGTTTGATTATTTGCCTCAAAAGTATAATAATCCTTCACTAATTGTGGCAACTTTCCTTCTACCTATTGGTCTTCGGCACTGATAGAACATAAATGTACACTTGGTTTTATTATCGATTTATCTATTTGGACTATATCCATCTGGGTTATCTGTGATATTTCAACCAAACCTCTTTCCTCATTCTCCTTGATATTGAGCAAGTACTTGGATATATTAATCTAGCCCAGTGTCTCAGTGTTGTTCTCACTATCGAGATCCAACAAAATCCCATCTATGAAGCTGAAAGTTTCTTCACAAGAGTTTCTTACCTCTTTAGCTTGTTGTCTGCCTTCTGATATGTTACGCTCCCATACCTTCAGCAAGATGTTACCTCAGGTCTGCTCTGTGATAGAAATCCTGGAACTACTACCCATTTCCTTTTTTGTTGTGGCTATAACAACCTCTTGGAAAGCAACCCGAGCCGCCCCAGCTTCTTTTTCTCTGAAGGAGATGTTTTCCAGTAATTGATCAATGAGTTGGCAATGGTTTTGAATAGTTTCCACTTTAGCAAGTAAATCTTGCTGAGTTGTTGACACTCTTTTTCGGATTTCTATGGCTTGGGATTGGAATATCCCAATATCTATCATCTGGCTTTCGGCAAAATTTAATTTGGCCTGTAACTTCCCTATCAATTCTCCTTGCTAGCTTATCTGTGATTGTCTGGTCTGAGCCATCTACTGTGTCTGTTCGAGATCGGATTTGAGCCACTCGATTTCCTTTTGATCGGTTGCCCTAGCTAGCTCTATGCCTATGTTCACCCGATCTCTGGCGGCTGCTTCTGCTATAGCCAACTTATCTTCTAAAGTTTTGATCAAGTGGTTTTTCCACTTCAACTGTTCTTTTAGGGACTCGACAGAATATCAGTTGGCTATAGAAAAATCCCCCGATGTCTCTTCTATCTTAGTTGCAAAATCCTCTTTTTTCATGGCTCTCCCATCAGCAAGGATTTTAAATTTCTTGGCTATTGTGCCTACTTCTTGATAAAGTTCTTGTTTCACAACGACCTTTCTCTTCTTATCGAAAAAAAATCCATTCGGAGGCAACTCTTCCACAGTTATGGGTGTTAGTTCTTCGCCCAAAATCCATCCTACATCTGGGATCCCCTTTGTGGGTTGTAGGGGAGTAACAGAAATGATGGGGCTGCCGATCTGCTTGGATGATTTCCCAGGGGTAACAACTGGGGCTGGATGGCTTGGAGGATTGGGGATCTCGTCTTCCTGTTTTAGGCCCCCGGTTTGATTCTTCTTTTCCTGGTGTTCCTCTTGGTCAGGTCCTGAATCTTTGGAGCCCTTGGCTTCTGTTTTTTGTACACATACAGTCGGCGGGTTCTTACCTTGTAAGACGGGGGGAAGGCAGCTCTGTCGGTGTTCTTTAAATTTGAGGAAATCAACCATCTCCTCGGGCGACAAGGTTTGAATCTGACTTAGGAGCTCAACATAGGATATCTCCTGTCAGAAGATGTCATCATGAGCCGAATGCTCATGTTCATACCTTTTAAGGCCACAGCTTGCCATGTGATTTCCCACGATCCTGTGTGGGTCGTGCTTCTTGAACTCAATGTGGACCAATTTGATATCCTCCAAAGCCACTGCCTCGACTTTTGCGTGTCCGAAATCTAATAAAGAATATGTATTCAAATGAATGGGGAAGGGTGGACATACCTTCTTCGAAAAACCTTTAAGCTCTTTGCTTATGCCACCAATTACAGTTTGCCTAGCGATTTCGTGACAAACCATCCTATTCGGTATGAACAATGGTAGAGCATAGGGGGGAACAGAGGTTCCGAAAACCCTTATGTATGAAAATTATGCCTCTACGTACCAGTTGGCCATGTTTCTCAAGTTGGTGGCGATGTTATCTGAAAACCTGGGTGGTGGGTTGCCGAAGATGGAGATATGCATTGGTACCATTACCCAATTGAATTTTTTTTATATAAATTATGTGGCCTTATCTTCCCAAAGTTTTGAGTGGTAGAAATGGATAGGCTCAACCTCATATGGATTCCATCTCTAGCTCATTAGAGGTAAAGGCGTCATGAAATAAATAACATCCATGATGTAGGCGGACATAAAAAATGAAGAGGCCTTTCCATTCACCCTCTGCATCCGATATTTGGTAATCCGGCTAGTTAAACTGTCTAACAACAATTTGTCCCAGTCGACGGAACAACCTTTAGCAACTGTATGAATGAGAGGCACCCACAGGAGAGAAAAATGTGTGGTGTCCTCCTTCCCATACAGCCTACAGATCATCATTGCTATATATTTGAATTGCAGTTCCAAGGAAGAGATTGAATAAACTTCGTTATCGTCTGCCCTGAACTTTGCGAGGTGCGAGACCCAATCCTTGATCAGATCAGACAAATTTCTGCCGTATTGCTCGCATTCTTTCTGCTTAAAACCTTCCAAAAACTTGGCATTGTGTGAGAAGTTTGGTGTGGGTGACAATTGGTACATCGCCTGCAAATGTTTTGGTCTGAAGGTTCCAATGGTCACATTTTGCTCACTGATAATAGTTATGGTCAGGATGTCCACATGATCTAATGCCCATCAGATCATATCATAGTAGGGAAGGAGTTGTGGCTTGGCCACTATCTTATGCATCTCTGCTTGAACGACAATTTTGTATTTGGTGGCCAAACCGTCCTTCTCATTATCGTTGGAATCATCTGAACATTTCAACAATTCGGACTGAAGAACCTCATAGACATATGAACAGGTTCTGATAGAATCAATACTTCGGGGTGAAGTATCGGAAACATTATCTAAGACTTGCCCTGAATTCTCAACAATCGCCTTGGATTATTTTCGTGGAGCCATGATACAGGATTCTGACTTAGCTCTCGTGTAGTAAAAATGTGTATACATACATAAATTAGCCTGGTGAGAAAAGCTTCTTTGCACAAGATAGAAATGAAATTTGAAACAATAAGAGAAAGAACTCTATATATCGACCATTTAAAACCACGACGTCCTTATGAACAGAACGATCCAATCATTTTTAGAGAAAGATTTAGAAATAAAAACAATATATTTACCTATCACTTCACCTCATTTCAAATAAATTCCATAAATTTTGACGGGTCGTAACACACGTTAGTGCAAAAAACATTTAAATTTAACTCGTAGATGGTGTGTGTTACTATTTGTATTAATGCACTGATTAATCTGGCTTAGCTTCTTTAATTAGGTTTTCTTTAAACTTTAATCACCTTTTTCGGCGTTCTCCGTATCGGGAGATTTCACTCCTATCCGTCGAGTCCCTAAAACCTAAGATCGCAATGACGCAATCTAGTTAAGAAAAAACATGATCCCGATTAAGTGTTTAATTAATCTGTGTTTAATTAATATCGTGATTTCGCGACTCTGGGCTACGAAGGTATAGTTTCTTGGAAGAGTGAATGTTGAGTCGCAAAACCCCGACATTGTTTAACTATGGTTTAAAATTACTTACCCCTGATACTAACCTGGGTGACTTGTAAAACTATCTCGCAACTTCGCCTATCAGAGTTATGATGGTAAGACTTTTGGGGAGAGCGATCATCGAGACGTGAAATCCCGACAACACTTAACTAAGGTTTAAGGAACTTTACTCTCGACGCTAACCTGGGTAAGCTTTCTGTTAGGACCACGCAATGTACCGTTTTTCCCATACTTTTTTCCACCATTACACTCTTGTTCACTCACATTTAAACCCATATTAGCACTTTATCTTATCATTCCAAAGGTATACAATGTCCCTTCTCATTACTATACGTTTAATCTTTTTTGCATAATATTTTACATTACTCTCGTACTTAACCATTGATTAGAAATGTATAAGTGTTGAAACAGTTCAAACTACAGATTAGCATTTGAGGCTTGTTGCTGAAACAACAATTCACAGAAGTTGTTACACAGTCCATGGTCGACGATGCTGAAACACAGAAGTTGTTACACAATCCAGGGTCGACAATGCTGAAACACAGAAGTTGTTACACAGTCCAGGGTCGACGATGTTGAAACACAGAAGTTGTTACATAGTTCATGGTCACGATGCTGAAACACAGAGGAAGCCGTTACACAGTCCAGGACCAACGATGCTGAAACACAAAGGAAGTCGTTACACAGTCCGCGGTCAATAGTAACTCACACATATTGACTACAACAGTTGCACCTTGAGCCAAGCACCAACCATCGCTGCTACATGAGAATGATGAAACAGTCAAGAGTGCAAATCCCATGGCTGAAACAGCCCGCGATTTGCAGTGCTGAAATAGCATGCAGCAGCAACAAGAAACTGTCACTCCAGCCATAACAACAACACCTCATTCAACACTCGTAATAGCATTCTATTGCGGGAGACTAGGATGTCCTATTCCGGTTTAGAAATTCGATCTGACTAAGAATAGGACTCAGATATACACTTGTAATTTTTGGATCAATTGTATCGAAGGGATTCCCTCCTTAAATAAGAGGAAATCATCATTCGAAGGGAGCCAGTTTTTGTACTAAGAAAGTTTCACAGAGAAGGACGTACTTCATTTTCAGATTGTAATGTGATACATTGATAGATGAATAAAAGATTGTTTTGAGTATCCTTTTCTAGCCTCTTCGTCTCAGGGGAATCTTGTGAGAAGGGAGGGCCCACCTTCTTCACAAGATTCACCCATTAGTTTTATAGTGTGTTAGTGTGATCTCTATGTATGCCTTGATTAATTTTTTCTTTGCTAAAACACTACTGAACTCTGTCTTGTTAAGAATTATGTTTTATTGAATGTTACATTTTTTCATGAAGTTCATGCATGGTTAATTGTTAATCATTTTAATTAGCAACTTGTGTGAGGAATTTATGAAGTGTGTTAATCAGAGACTGGTACTAAAGGTTCCTGCTTAAAGGAAGGAACTAAAGGGTCCTATTCTGTGTTAGAAGTAGACAACTTTCAATTATTTTCATGAGTGTGCTAATCAGAGACTGGTACTAAAGGTTCCTGCTTAAAGGAAGGAATTAAAGGGTCATGTTCTCTGTTAGAAGTAGACAACTTTCAATTATTTTCATGAGTGTGCTAATCAGAGACTAGTACTAAAGGTTCCTTCTTAAGGGAAGGAATTAAAGGGTCCTGTTCTCTGTTGGAAGTAGTCAACTTTCAATTATTTTCATGACTGTGCTAATCAGAGACTGGTACTAAAGTTTCCTGCTTAAAGGAAGGAATTAAAGGGTCTTGTTCTCTGTTAGAAGTAGTCATCTTTCAATTATTTTCATGAGTGTGCTAATCAGAGATTGGTACTAAAGGTTCCTGCTTAAAGGAAGGAATTAAAGGGTCATGTTCTCTGTTAGAAGTAGTCATCTTTCAATTATTTTCATGAGTGTGCTAATCAGAGGCTGGTGCTAAAGGTTCCTGCTTAAAGGAAGGAATTAAGGGTCCCGTTCTCTGTTAGAATAGTTAAGCCTTCAATGCATTAATGAGTTCATGAAAGTGTGTTCATCAGAGACAAAGTGCTGAAGTTCCTGCTTGGGAATAGGGTCCTGTTCTCTGGTTATAGAATAGTTGTTCTTTTCTGTTGTAGTTGTTATTTCAATGTAATCCAGTATTCTTTAGATAAATCATCTCTTCAAGCTCTGCAATAAGTACTTTTCTTTTCTGTAATTCAAGCTAGGACTTCAGTTCATTCAAGGCAAGTGTGATTAATATAGTTTCCTTTACTACAACTCTAAGTTGCTTTTGGAATTGAGCATATATAGTGCGTGGTTACCTTTGAAATAAACAGACTTCCCTGGG
>ML780330.1:174228-193303 GCA_009831015.1 Picea engelmannii
CTATGTAATGCACCAGCAACCTTCCAAAGAGCAGTTTTAGGAATCTTTTCTGATATGCTTAATGACTCTATGGAAATCTTTATGGATGACTTTACTCCTTATGGTGTTTCTTTTCAGGAAGCACTGCAAAACCTTGAGAAAGTTCTCAAACGATGCATACAAGCCCAACTCTCCTTAAGTACAGAAAAATGCCATATGATGATGAGTGAAGGAATAGTGCTTGGACATTTTATCTCATCTCAAGGAATTCAGGTAGACCCATCCAAGATACAAGTCATTAAGGATCTCCCTACTCCCAAAACCCAAACATAGGTAAGAAGTTTTCTAGGACATGTTGGATACTACAGAATATTTATCAAGAATTTTTTCAAAATAGCTTCTCCCTTGTTTGTGTTACTGATGAAAAATGTTGAATTCAAATGGACTAATTTTTGCCAGGAATCATTTAATACACTTAAACATCAGTTATCTACAACTCCTATTCTTAGAAAACATGATTGGACACTTCCCTTTCATATATCCTCCGATGCTTCAGATATTGCAATAGGATATGTCTTGGGACAAGAAGAAAATCATCTCCCTTATGCTATCTATTTCATCAGCAAGAATATGACTCCTGCTGAACTCATTTATACAGTTACCGAGAAAAAATTCTTAGCAGTTATCTACGCCATTAATAAATTTAGACATTACATTACTGGCTATTGTACCTTTGTCCATACTGATCACTCAGCCATCAAATACTTAATGAACAAACCTATCACAAATGCTAGAGTCACCATATGGTTACTATTATTACAAGAATTTGATATTACAATTGTAGATAGACCAGGAAAAGAAAATGTAGTTGTTGATTTCCTTTCTCGGTTGACACCTGATGATGATACCCCAGTAGATGATTCCTTTCCTGATGAATATCTATTTGCAGTTTCTTCTCACTCACCTTGGTATGCAGACATTGCTAACTACTTGGTTGCAGGGAAGTTACCACCACACCTATCCCACCAAGAGAAAAAAAGTATCATTCATCAAAGTGCTCGGTATAGTTGGATAAGTGGGTATCTTTTCCATACAGGACCTGATCAAGAAATCTGAAGGTGCATTACAGAAGATAAGGTTTATGATCTACTAAAAGCTTGTCATGATGGCCCTTGTGGAGGGCATTCTGCTGATAAGAGAACAACACATAAAATTCTCAGGATGGGGTACTATTGGCCCTCACTCTTCAAAGATGCAAAGAAATATGTCTGAGCCTATGATAGCTGCCAAAGAATTGGCCAACCTAATCATAGAGATGAAATTCCATTAAACGCCCAGATAGTACTTGAACCATTTGAAAGATGGGCCTTAGACTTTGTAGGACCTATCAACCCCCCATCCAATCAAAAAGTTTATATAGTGGTTTCCATAGACTACAGGACTAAATGGGTGGAAGCTAAGGCACTCCACAGAGCGACCGAAGAGGCAGTTATAGATTTCTTATTTAAAGACATCTTCATCAGATTTGGAGTACCAAGAGAATTAGTTACAGATGGAGGACCTCCTTTCACTTCTCATGGGTTCAAAGCCACCCTTCAAAAATATCATAGTCAGCAGAGAATGACTACAGCATACCAACCCCAAGCCAATGGACAGGTGGAAAGCACAAACAAAGTAATAGAAGCCATTCTCACAAAAACAGTGAAGGAAAATAGAAAGGATTGGTCCTACAGGCTCCCTGAAACATTATGGGCCTACATAACTACCTGGAGAAATACTACAGGATTCTCTCCCTATGAATTAGTCTATGGAAAGAGTGTTGTCTTTCCTGTGGAATTTGAAATAAAAACCTTAAGGACTGTTTTAGCTGTCAACCTTGATTTGACCGATGCACAGACAGCCAGGTTGCAACAGCTTAATGAATTGGAGGAGAAAAGACTAGATGCCATTCAGCAGACAACCATAATTCAACAACAAAGATCAAAATGGCATGACAAAAATATCAAGAACAAGCAACTCCAAAAAGGTAATTGGGCCCTACTGTATGACTTGCGGTTCAAAGAATTTCAAGGGAAACTGCGTACAAGATGGATTGGACCTTACGAGGTAGACACTGTTTTCCCCAATGGAACAGTAAGGCTCCTCACAATCGATGACTCCAAAACACCATTACTTGTAAATGGTCATCGGCTCCGTCTGTACTAGTTCCCTATTTCCAAATAAGATTTTAAGGCCGCATGCATGGCAGACTCCCATTACATCTTTCTAGAGGGGGCTTCTACCCCTCATTGCAATTAATTCTTTCAAATTAATTTCTTTAGTATTAGATTAGATTTTATTTACTAATAATCCCTATCAAGAAATACCATGTTACAATCGATTTTTGCAGATTCCCGATCAAAGCACAGGTCACTAGGAAAGGACGATCCTACTTCACAAAGAGACAAGCTTTCCCGATGCTGAAACACCACTGTTCAACACTTTTGACTTTCCTCCGATGCTAAAACACCATTGTTCAGCACTTTTGACTTTCTTCTGTTGCTGAAACACCACTATCAGCAATTCGTTCCCTTTTCCTCATTACTGAAACACCACTATCAGCAACCCCACACCTTTTTCCCCCATCACTGCTCAACAACCTTTTACCACTTTCCCCCATTTCCCCATAGACGAAACAACATCGTCGAGCAATTGTTTCGCCTTTTCCTTTCTGTTGCTGAAACACCATTATCAACAACTTTTCATCACTTTCCCCATCGCTGAAACACCATTCATAGCAATTTTTCGCCTTCTCCCTATTGCCAAAACACTACAGTCCAACAATTCTTCACTTCCTTCAGCGACGAAACAACACCGTCCAGCAATTGTTTCGCCCCGTTTTTCCTGATGCTGAAACACCATTGTTCAACAGTTCTTCACATTTTCTCATCACCGAAACAACACCATCCAACAATTGTTTCGCCCTGTTTTTCTTGTTGCTAAAACACCATTGATCAACAGTTCTTCACATTTTCTCATCACCGAAACAACACTGTCCAACAATTGTTTTGCCTCGTTCTTTTCTGTTGTTGAAACACTAACTTTTCAACATCATCTATCAGCAAGATTTTATGCTCTCATACTATAGTTCGTCCTTCCAGTCAGCAAATCCTTGATACAATTCATCTAATAAATCAAAATTCTCCGCCACGACCACTGTATAACTACCATGGACAGGCATGATATTTTGTTTATAGAACGAATCAAAAGGTAAGGAGAGGTATGTAAATTTTATGTAATACAGTTAAGCTATAGTTAATGAGAAGATTCTAAATCATTATGACCACTCAAGTGAAATCATTACTAGCCACACTTGATGGGAGGGGAGGACACATCAAACCTTCTATACCATCATTTCACACGAATTCACCACCGCCATTCCTATTTCACCACCCTTTCGCGTATTTTACCACCATTTTGCATACCGTCACTCGGAAAACTCACTCTGCGCAGAAGTTGTTACTCAAACTCTTTGACGGTTTATTTTACCGAGCTGGTAGCTATGGGAGGCTCTGTTATACGGAACGAACCCACCACGAGAGCACTGTTAGAACATTATCCAGTAGCTTATCAAATCTTTCAGCAGGCAGGATGGCTCATTTGTTTTCAGAGACTCCAGGAGTATCATGAACAACAAGTCCTGCAATTCACTCAAAACCTTCAGGAAGACCATTCTATTATTCAAGGGGTCTGAATTTCAGTAACAGAAGAGGATATAGCACAGGTCTCAGGCCTCCCTACCGATGGCATTCGCATATTCAGCCGTAAACATATCATTCAGAATGCCCAACAGAACTTCTTCTTGCCAGAAGAACAAATTGAATTTAAGGGTCGGGGTGTTCAACTCAGCTCATTGCTGCCCCCATGGCCGGAAGTTGCAAGATTCTTCAAACATTACCTAACCTGCAAAGGCCTATACCAGGTAGTTTACCAGCACAAATTTCTTCTGTTGTCTCATTTACGGCATAATAGACGGATGAATATTCATTATTATTTACTGGGTTGTCTGAAAAATATGGCGCATTATTGCAGAAAGGATAAAGATCCCACCCTTTCACTCACCCATCACCGTCTTGTCCAACTACTTATCCAGAGGGGTTTTTCCCAACAAAACCCTCCACTAAAAAACCCACCTACAAACCCCCAAAGAGCTGCTGAAATTCCTGAAAACCTCCAGGAGCAGCAACCGCAAAACCCCCCATACTCTCCAGAAGTATCCAATAGCCCGCCCACAGAACCAATCAGTCCAATCAATCCCCCTACCATACCAAGCCTGCCTCATACCTTACCAAAATCATCCACTCCCTCCCTTCATATTCTTAGCGATGACTCTGAGCCAGATAATTCCCCCTGCCCCATCATTGAGGAAAGACCCCCACATAAACGAAAACAAATTCCCTTCTTTCTGCCCTTCTTACAAAAGAAGTGAACAAGGGCCTCAACAAGGCCATCCATTATTTCCACTACCCTAGACCCCCAACCCATCCGACTAATACCCCGTACACCTCCAACCTCCCAAATCCCGGGATCTTTGCCTATTCCACCCACGAGAACTGAAACACAAGAACCAGACGCCTAGGGTGTTGCGACATCCTCTCTCTCATATAAAGTAGCTGAAACACAAGAACCAGCTACCCATTCCGTAGATGAAACACAAGAACCAGCTACCCATTCCGTAGATGAAACACAAGAACCAGCTACCCATTCCATAGCTGAAACACACGAACCAGCTATTCATTCAGTGGCTGAAACACAAGAACCAGCCATAGCTGCCACATAAGAACTAGCTATGGCTGAAACATAAGAACCATCTGCTGATATTGACACTGAGATACAGGAATCAGAGGTCCAGGGTGCTGCAACATTACTTTCCTTACATTAAGAAGATGAAACACAAGAATCGGCTGCCATTCTTGTAGATGCTCCACAAGAAATAGCTAGTGAGGTTGTGACTGCCACACAAGAACCAGTCATCCCTCAACCAGAACCAACAATGGCCTCTGTCTTGAAAGAAAATGATTTTTTAAAGTCTGAACTAGAAGCATAGAAGCAATAATTAGCCAGGGCAAAGGAAGCATACAAGAAGGAACTTAATTTGTACACCCTAGCTCGTATAGCAACCATGTCAAAAGGGACTACAATAGAGAGCCCGTGTAAAGAATATATGTGTTGTCAATGTGGGGATATTTACTATCAAGCATGATATAAGGTAATTCAAGTCCCAATATCAGGAGCTCCCCCTACTCCTTCAACTTGTGTAGTAAAAAAGGAAGAACCTGTTGTTACAAAAGAACCAGCTATAGTTGTTACACAAGAACTAGCTACAGCTGAAACACAAGAACCAGCAGGACCTCCCAAGATTAAGACTGAGCCCTGCATTGCAACAAATGAAGCCCCTGCTTTTGTCAACAAAGATGTACAGACAATGCCTATGGAGGAATTTACACCTCCTAGCCAGATCAATCTCCACACTTTCGTGGAACAATCTACTCAGACCTTACCTCACCCCACTACTTACAACGCTGAAACACAGACTCAGCCATGGGATGAGTAGGACATAATACAAAAATGGAAGAAAGAGTATGCTACAACACAGGCTAAAAGCCTACAAGAGCACAGACAAATCTAGATAAATCATACCTACTCAAATTGGGAAGCCTTAGAGAAGACACGCCAGGAAGCTCATGCCCATAGGAAACAGAACAAAGAATTGAAAGGCAGATTGGCCCTGGTATTTGACATGACACAAAAGCTATTGGTTAAAAGGAAACCATCTAGCAACTACTCCTTGTTCCTTATGGAACGACTCACATGGTTTTAGATCAAATCAATCACAGAAGGCAGACCCCATGTAGTACTACACCCAGCAGATTTTGTCAAAACCTTTACAGAAGCATCTGCTAGGGATCAACACCTCCTCTATGAGGCATATTTTCATAACGAGGCCATCCCCGAGAACATGTAGCTAAACCTTATTCCTCTTGTTGGTGACAACCATATTCGGGCATTTACTTCCTTTCTCCACAATCAGATTATTTGGCAAGATGACTTCATGGCTGCCAAGCACAATGAAGACAACCACCTTCTCTGGATAAGACCAGAACCACAGAATGCAGCCACCTTTTTCACAGAATGAAGCCACCTTTTTCACAGAATATTATCAGTTCTTAAAGAAACCAGGGATGACTGAACATGTCCAACAGCTACAATCAACAGTGCTTCAAGATTGTCAGCACTTCATCAGATCCATAGAGATTTATGCCCTCCAAGAAAATAACTTGTTTTGGCAGCAATCCACTGAGAAAAGATAGGAATACAATCCTTTCAGCCCTACTAACCTTGAGGTAGCAATCTCCAGGGTACCTAACTACATCCAGTGTGTTCAACAATGTGCTGAAAGATGGATAGGGTACTGGTTTTATTTTCCTATCCTCTAGTTGCCAAGAGAAATATATCAAATTCATTATAAGCTGCCTAAGAAGATAGAAACAACAGCTTGGAAAAGGTTACAATGGGTCCAAGGGTTCAGAAATCCAACGGACATTACCTCCCACAGCTACTGCTTGAGTAATTTACACGCTCAGAGTTGGTATTCAGACTCTGATTCAGAGTGAAGTTGCCTGAGGACATGCAACACCTTGAGTTGGGGGGGATGTTAGGACCACACAATGTACCTTTTTGCCCATACTTTTTGCCACCATTACACTCTTGTTCACTCACATTTAAACCCATATTAGCACTTTATCTTATCATTCCAAAGGTATACATCGTCCATTCTCATTACTATACGTTTAATCTGTTTTGCATAATATTTTACATTACTCTCGTACTTAACCATTGATTAGAAATGTATAAGTGTTGAAACAGTTCAAACTGTAGATTAACATTTGAGGCCTGTTGCTGAAACAACAATTCACAGAAGTTGTTACACAGTCCATGGTCGACGATGCTGAAACACAGAAGTGTTTACATAGTCCAGGGTCGACGATGATGAAACACAGAAGGTGTTACACAGTCCAGGGTCGACGATGCTGAAACACAGAAGTTGTTACATAGTTCATGGTCACGATGCTGAAACACAGAGGAAGCCGTTACACAGCCCAGGACCGACGATGCTGAAACACAAAGGAAGTCGTTACACATTCCGCGGTCAACAGTAACTCACACAGATTGACTACAATAGTTGCACCATGAGCCAAGCACCAACCATCGCTACTACATGAGAATGTTGAAACAGTCAAGAGCGCAAATCTCGTGGCTGAAACATCCCGTGATTTGCGGTGCCAAAACAACATGCAGTAGCAACAAGAAACTGTCACTCCAGCCATAATAGCAACACCTCATTCAACACTCGTAATAACATTCTGTTGCGGGAGACTAGGATGTCCTATTCCAGTTTAGAAAGTCGATCTGACTAAGAATAGGACTCAGATATACACTTGTAATTTTTGGATCAATTGTATCGAAGGGATTTCCTTCTTAAATAAGAGGAAATCATCATTCAAAGGGAGCCAGTTTTTGTACTAAGAAAGTTTCACAGAGAAGGACGTACTTCATTTTCAGATTGTAATGTGATACATTGATAGATGAATAAAAGATTGTTTTGAGCATCCTTTTCTAGACTCTTCGTCTCAGGGGAATCTTGTGAGAAGGGAGGGCCCACCTTCTTCACAAGATTCACCCATTAGTTTTATAGTGTGTTAGTGTGATCTCTGTTTATGCCTTAATTAATTTTTGCTTTGTTGAAACACTACTGAACTCTGTCTTGTTAAGAATTTTGTTTTATTGAATGTTACATTGTTTTCATGAAGTTCATACTTGGTTAATTGTTAATCATTTTAATTAGCAACTTGTGTGATGAATTTATGAAGTGTGCTAATCAGAGACTGGTACTAAAGGTTTCTTCTTAAAGGAAGGAATTAAAGGGTCCTATTCTCTATTAGAAGTAGACAGCTTTCAATTATTTTCATGAGTGTTCTAATCAGAGACTGGTACTAAAGGTTCATGCTTAAAGGAAGGAATTAAAGGGTCCTGTTCTCTGTTAGAAGTAGACAGCTTTCAATTATTTTCATGAGTGTGCTAATCAGAGACTGGTACTAAAGGTTCCTGCTTAAGGGAAGGAATTAAAGGGTCTTGTTCTCTGTTGGAAGTAGTCAGCTTTCAATTATTTTCATGAGTGTGCTAATCAGAGACTAGTACTAAAGGTTCCTTCTTAAAGGAAGGAATTAAAGGGTCTTGTTCTCTGTTAGAAGTAGTCGGCTTTCAATTATTTTCATGAGTGTGCTAATCAGAGACTGGTACTAAAGGTTCCTGCTTAAAGGAAGGAATTAAAGGGTCTTGTTCTCTGTTAGAAGTAGTCAGCTTTCAATTATTTTCATGAGTGTGCTAATCAGAGGTTGGTGCTAAAGGTTCCTGCTTAAAGGAAGGAATTAAGGGTCCCATTCTCTGTTAGAATAGTTAAGCCTTCAATGCATTAATGAGTTCATCAGAGACAAAGTGCTGAAGTTCCTGCTTGGGAATAGGGTCATGTTCTCTGGTTATAGAATAGTTGTTCTTTTCTGTTGCAGTTGTTATTTCAATGTAATCCATGATTCTTTAGATAAATCATCTCTTCAAGCTCTGCAATAAGTAGTTTTCTTTTATGTAATTCAAGCTAGGACTTCAGTTCATTCAAGGCAAGTGTGATTAATATAGTTTCCTTTACTACAACTCTAAGTTGCTTTTGAAATTGAGCATATATAGTGCGTGGTTACCTTTGAAATAAACAGACTTCCCTGGGTTGACAATTTATGTAGCACTTGATTGTTTGAATTAATTAAGCAATTATAGTGACCAACACTTTCAAGGTTGTTTCACGACTTCGTGCATCGGGGCTTGGAAACCGTGTGACTTGTAACTCTCGAAACGCGATATCCTGAGGTATATAAAAGTGAAAAAAACTATTTTAATGGTTAAATGGTAATGGCTTAGGAGTGCAATGGCCATCACCACTTCGCATATCAGGACTATTGAGATTTTCAGTGGGTAAAGGTCACGAAGTTAAAGACAACTTAAAGGTCAACCTTTGATTTTAAGAATTACATTTAAACCAGTTGAGAAAGGCAGATCCAACAGTTAGGATGGGTTTTTATGTCTTCTAGGCCTTATCTGTGTTCCATCAAGCGAGCAAATGAAGATGTTCTGGGAATCCCACTACAGTCGGGTGGCAGGACAATTCAACGTCGAAAAGACAGTGGAGATGCTACAAAAACATTTATACTGGCCGAAAATTCGACAGGAGGTCAACAAGTATATCAGGTCCTACACTGCCTATGCTATTACAAAATCGACCACTAAGAAACAAGGCATGTACACCACTCTTCCTACTCCTGACAAGCCATGGGAATCCATCTCAATGGACTACATGTCAGACCTCCTGTCCACCAAGCGGGGAAATGATTGTGTTTTTTTTGTTGTTGATCTCTTTTCTAAGATGGAGATTCTAGTTGCCTGCAAGAAGAACATCACAGCAGAGGCGACTGCCAAGATATTCTTTGAATGAGTATGGGTACATTGTGGAATCCCACAAACCATTGTCTCAGATTAGGAAAATCGATTTCTCAGCACATTCTCGTCGAGCCTCTGGTCACTTCTGGACACCAAGCTCACCAAATCCATGGACTTCCACCCCCACACAGATGGCCAAAATGAGGTCGTCAATTGAATGATTGTGAATATACTTCGCATGTATAATTCAAACAACCCTCACAAATGTGATGAGAGCCTTCCCTATGTCCAACATAGCTACAACCAAGACCTGCATATCTCAACTGGCCACAACCCCTTTTAGGTGGGGTTGGGATTCCAACCATTGGGTCCCATAGATGTTGCACTTCCCCTTGTGATAACCTCAACCAACTCATCTCCTACTCCAACTGAAGCTGACAAAGCCACCCAGTTCATTGAGTGGATCCAACACATCCACCAATAGGTCAAGATATCCTACAGAAGTCCAATGACAAGTACAAGCAGCGCCATGATCAACATTGAGCGCCACATAAGTTTCAGGTGAGAGACAAAGTTTGTTTTCACTTGTAGAAAGAACGCCTTATAGGACCCCATCAGAATCTTCTCCCACTCCGTTATGTGTCGTACATCATCACCAAGGTCATGGGTGATAATTATTTTGAGCTCAACATTCCTCCTTTCTTTGGCCTGCACCCAGTGTTCAACGTGGATCTCCTTTGCCCTTATTTACCACCATTATTGGACATCTCAGATGTAGTAGATCAGTTGAAACCAACAAATCTCAACCCTGATTTCATATAACAAGCATCCAATGATAAGATTGTGGACACATGGATCAAGGGCACTCGAAATAAAAGGATCCAGCTTTATCGATTTGTCAAAGTAGGGTAGCTCCTGCACAAAGGAAAGTGGCTCACCCGTGGCCAAATTCAGAAGAAATTTCCTCGATGATACCTTTCTCGAAATGAATGTACTCAACTATACCTTTCCAATGGGCTATAATATGCCTAAAATGTATATCGTATGCAAAAGTTATGACCCTGGGAAGTTGATGTACTAACTTACCCAAACAGGGCCCACGTCATTTTTGGTGCTTCATCTCCTAGGGTTATGTTTTGGGATGTCTAGGGTTTTTGGCATCCTTGTGTATTGTAAAAATCCCTTCAGAACCTCATTGTAATCATCTTCTTGCAAATGAGTGCAGTTGTCCCATCTCTTCTCAGAGATAAGCAACCACCTTTCCAACAAGCTTGTTTCTGCTACATTTTACAGTTTCAACTTATTTCCTTATTGAATAGAAAACCAGTTTTACTGTATTTCTATTATTTTGTGTTAAGCACCTGTTAATAATATATAGTTATTTCATTCTGCTCATAAAATCTAGATCAGTGGTATCAAAGCGGTCTTCTCCTTTTCATCTTAATGCATGTCCCCAACAAGTTTGGAGTACAAAGAGTTGGGTTTCGAGCTTGTTTCTCTTGAGGACAAAAGTTCTTGAACACCCAAGCAACCTCTCATGGTAGGAGAAAAGAAATATGATGAGATAGGAGATTCTTTCAAACTATTGATTGAGGAATCCCTCACGCAACAAAGGAACGAGATGATGGATAGTTTCACACAAATCCTTTAACGGCTACCAACAAGAAACACATCTTATTCGAGCGGAGGTGCCACCCCCTTCAAGGTACAAATAAACTTCGATATTCCTATATTTGAAGGTCAGATAGACGAAGATGTTGTAGACAAGTGGTTGAATCTACTAGAATGGTATTTTTTTGTCCATAACTTTTCGAATAGAGAAAATATTACTTTTGCGCTCCTCAAAGTCGTTCCCCATGTAAAATATTGGTGGGAAACTTTCTGTGATCAAAAGGAAACAGAGGAGCACTCATTATTTATAGTCACAACCACCTGGGATTCCTTCAGGGATGTTATTAAGGAACAATTCTACCCTATCGGAACTTATGACGACTTGTATACCAAATGGACCACACTGTGGCAAGAAATAGACTAAGCAGTGCCAGATTTCAGGAACATCTTGCATGCCTTATGCACATAGTTGGGTATCGAATATTCAGAGTGACATATGGTGCTCAAGTATTGTGGTGCTCTACATAGATACATCTAGACTGAAATGGTATTTTTTGACATATCATCCTTGGGCACGGCTTACCGATATGCCATCAAAATCGAGCAGAATCTCAAACAAAAGACGCGGCAATTTGGGTCTGAAAACCCCTCACAACAAAACCCAAGAAACGACGACCCCAACCCACAAAACAATCAACAGATAAAATATGGATAGTATTAGGACAAAAATTCCAAGCCATAAGCAAAGAAGGACACCGGGAAGTGGTGTGACTTCCATAAGATCCCTTGGCATAACATTGTTGACTGCCGCTCAAAGAAGTCAATGGTGGCCAAAGTGAAAGCCTTTGAATCAAATGCAGGTTTAGACTTTGAGCCAGAACCAATGCCACCAGGTTCATATCAAATGAAGGAAGATAGATCATTGATGTGGAATCCAGTGCCACCGTTGCTACCACCAAGCTCCAACCTAGTGAACCAGACGAGCCAGAAGAAGGAGAATGCCTCTTCCATTCACAGATGTGGGTTAAAGGCACCTTGTTGCACTTCATCATGGATAGCGGTAGCCAGAAGAACCTCATCTCAGCAGAGTTCATCGAGCGTTTGGCCCTGCTGACAACACTACACCAGAACCCTGCACCATTGGATGGCTCTGCCAAGGAAGCGATCTTCGCATCAGCCAATAGGGTCGACTGTCGTACGACATCAAACCCTTCAAAGAAGAGGCATTGTGTGATTTTTCTCCTCTCAAAGTTTTTGATGTTCTTTTGGGCCAACCTTATTTATGGAAATGTCATGTTGTATATGAGTCTAGGCCTCGTAGTGTTATTATTACTTTGAACAAGAAATTGTATAGGATACTCGAGGCAGTCCCACCTAGTGTTATTTCCTTGATCTCTACTAAGAAATGCAGAAAGTTCATCTCTCAGACAGGGAAGTTTGTCTTCTTCGTGATTCACTCTCAGAATAAGAAAAATATCATAGCCACATCTAGGGTCTCTGCAGACGACCACTCCAAACAACATAATCATGTAGACAAGGTCGTGGAAGAATACTCATATATTTTCTCCTCACCTACCAGGGTACCTCTACGCTTCTAGGTCAAGCACCCCATCGATATGACCTCCGATGCATCGTTTCCCAATGGGACAGTCTATCACCTCTCTTTGTTATAGAATGAAGAGATCAAGAGACAAATCAAAGAACTTCTCAACAAGGGTCACATCTTTCCCAGCTCATCACCTTGCGGGATCCCAATCGTGCTGGTATATAGGAGAGATGGAACCTGGCGACTCTGCATTTATTATTTGGCTCTGAATAAAATCACAGTCGGAAATCGGTACCCAATTCCCCAAATCGACAACATCCATGATCAACTCATGGGGGAAAAATACTTCAGTAAGATTGATCTAAAGTCTGGCTACCACCAGGTCCTAATAGAACAGACAAATGTATGAAAAACAACCTTCAAGTCAAAGGAAGGCCTTTTTCAATGGTTGGTCATGCTATTTGGTTTGAAAAATTCTCCCGCCACTTTCATGAGGGTGATGGACGATATCGTCCGACCATTCACAATACTTTTGTAGTGGTGTATCTGGATGACATTCTCATTTACATCAAGACTTGAGCCGAACACTTGCAACATATTCAATAGGTTATGCACACCCTGCGAAAACACAATCTATATGCCAACTTGGAAAAATGCTCCTTCGACATGGACACGTTTCATTACCTGGGCTACATAATTGATCACCATCGTGTACATGTGGATCCAGCCAAGATCCAAGTCATCCGTGGCTATCCATCCCCAACCACACTCACTAAGCTTAGGAGCTTCTTGGGCCTTGCCAATTTCTACCACAGGTTCGTGTTGGGATTCTCCCATATTGCATGGGCCCTTACCCAAATAACCAGGGGTGGTGTAAGGCTAAATTTGTGTGGGACTGGTCCCAACAACAAGCGTTCGACTATTTGAAGCAACGCTTGTGCTCAACCCCACTAATTTCACTACCATACCCGCATCAACCCTTTGAGATCGAGATAGATGCTTCAGACTATGCGGTGGGCATCGTTCTCACTCAGCATGACCACCCCATATCCTATCATAGTGAGACACTATTAGATGGTGTCTATAAGTACCCTACTTAAGACAAATAAATGTACTCCATTATGCAAGCCTACCACTAGTGGAGACATTACATTCTTGGGAAGGATATAGTCATCCACACTGATCATAAGCCACTGCAGTTCATGCAGACACAAGGAAAATTGCAGAATGGTTGCCATCAAAAGTGGTCCACATACTTGCAACAATTCCACCTCAACATCAAGTAAAAAAAAGGAAGCACCAATCACATCGTTGATTTCCTTAGTAGACTGAAAGTCGCAACACTCACCATGGTGAAAGACTCCTATGGCAATGAAACCTCTAGATGGCCCCAACAATATGAGACTGACCCGGAATTCGCCACCGCCTACCAAATGTTTGGTGCAAATGTAGTTGTCGTTAATTTCCATATTCAAGATGGGTTGTTGTGTTGTCTAGGCCATATCTATGTTCCATCAAGCGAGTGAGCGAAGATAATCTAGGAAGACAACTACAGTTGGGTGGCAGGACAATTCGATGTCGAAAAGGCAGTGGAGATGCTACAAAAACATTTCTACTGGCAAAAAATTCAACATGAGGTCATCAATTATATCAAGTCTTGCACTGCATGCATTATTCCCAAATTGATCACTAAGAAATAGGGCTTGTACACCCCTCTTTCTACTCCTGACGGGCCATGGGAATCCATCTCAATGGATTACATGTTGGGCCTCCCATCCACCAAGTGGGGAAATGACTTTGTTTTTGTGGTTGTTGATCACTTTTCTAAGATGGTGATTCTGGTGGCTTGCAAGAAGAACATCACAATAGAGGCCACTTCGAAGCTATTCTTTGAACGAGTCTGGGTACATGGTATAATCCCAAAAACCATTGTCTCATATTGGGATAGTCGATTTATCATCAAATTCTGGTCGAGCCTATGGTCACTGTTGGACACCAAGCTCACCAAATCCATGGCCTTCCACCCCCAGACAGATGGCCAAACCGAGGTCGTCAATCAAATGATTGTGCATATCCTTCACATGTATAATTCAAAGAATCCTCGCACATGGGATGAGAACCTTCCCTATGTCCAACATAGCTACAACCAAGCCCTGCATAACTCAACTGACCACAACCCCTTTCAGGTGGGGTTGGGATTCCAACCATTGGGTCCCATATATGTTGCACTTCCCCTTGCAGTCACCTCGACTGACTCATCTCCTGCTCCAACTGAAGCTAACAAAGCCACCCAGTTCATTGATCGGATCCAACACATCCACCAACAATTTCAGGATATCCTAGAGAAGTCCATTGACAAGTACAAGCAGTGCCATGATCAACATCGGGTTCCACATAAGTTTCAGGTGGGCGACAAAGTTTGGTTGCACTTTTAGAAAGAACACCTTACAGGACCCCATCGGAAGATTCTCCCACTCTGCTATGTTCTGTACACCATAAACAAGGTCGTGGGGGATAATTCCTTTGAGATCAACATTCCTCCTTTCCTTGGCTTGCACCTAGTGTTCAACGCGGATCTCCTTCACCCTGATTTCCCACCATTATTGGACACCTCAGACATAACAGAGAAGCTCACACCAACAGAGCTCAAACCCGACTGCATACAACAGGAATCCAGTGATCAGATTGTGGACACACATATCAAGGGCACTCGACAACAAATGATCCAGCTTTATCGAGTCATCAAAGTAGGGCAGCTCCTGCACCAAGGCAAGTGGCTCACCCAAGGCCAAATTCAGCAGAAATTTCCTCATTTGATGGGTGAACTCAAAGAAATGGATACCATTTCTTCCAAAGGAGGTAGTATTGATCCAAGTGGATATCGATGGCCACCCACCTTTTCCAACTGGCTCAAAATAGTTTTCTGACAATTTTGGTAATTTATTATTTTTAGCAGTTTTAACTTGTGGGGCCATTTTGAGGGCCTAAATGAAGGTTTTTTGGGATAGAGATTCTCAATGACATCTGAATGTTTGATTGATCCACCAAAATGAATATCCTCGATGATACCTTTCCAATGGGCTATTATACGCCTAAAACGAAGATCGTATGCAAAAGTTACGATCCCGGGAAGTTGAAGTATTAACTTACCCAAACGGGGCCCGCATGACTTTTGGCGCTTCATCTCCTAGGGTTAGGTTTTTGGATTTCTAGGGGTTTTGGCATTCCTTTTTATTGTAAAAATGCCTTCAGAGACTCATTTTAATCATATTCTTGCGAATGAGCGCAACCGTCACATCTCTTCTCAGAGATAAGCTGCCACCATTCCAGCAAGCTTGTTTCCGCTACATTTTACAGTTTCAGCTTATTTCCTTATTGAATAGAAAACTAGTTTTACCGTATATCTGTTATTTTGTGTTAAGAACCTATTAATAATCTGTATTCATTTCATTTTTCTCACAAAATCTGGATCAGTGGTATTAGCTATTTCCTTGATCTCAGCTAAGCAATGCAGAAAGGTCATCTCTCAGACGGGGAAGTTTGTCTTCTTCATGATTCTCTCTCAGAATAAGTGAAAGATCACAGCCACATCCAGGGTCTCTATGGACAACCTCTCCACACAACAGAATCAAGTATATAAGGTCATGGAAGAATACTCAGATATCTTCTCCTCACCTACCGGGGTACCTCTGCACTGTCAGGTCAAGCACCCCATCGATTTGACCCCCTGTGCACCGTTGCCCAATGGGCCAGTCTATCATCGCTCTTTGTTAGAGAATTAGAAGATCAAGAAACAAATCCAATAAATTCTCAACAAGGGGCACATCCATCCCAGATCATCACCTTGCGAGAGCCCAATCTTGCTGGTATAGAAGAAAGATGGAACCTGGGGACTCTGCATTAATTACCGAGCTCTGAATAAAATCACAGTCAGAAACCGGTACCCAATTCCCTGCATCAACAACCTCCTTGATCAAATCATGGGGGCCAAATAATTCAGTAAGATTGATCTGAAGTCTGTCTACCACCAGGTCCCGATAGAACAAACAGATGTATGGAAAACCGCCTTCAAGTCAAAGGAAGGCCTTTTGGAATGGTTGGTCATGCCCTTTGGTTTGACAAATGCTCCAACCACTTTCATGAGGATTATGGATGATATCCTGCAACCATTCACCAATAATTTTGTATTGGTGTATCTGAATGACATTCTCATTTACATCAAGACTTGGGCTGAACACTTGTAGCATATTCAACAAGTTCTGCACACCCTACGACAACAAAGCTATATGCCAACTTGGAAAAATGCTCCTTCGGCATGGAGAGGGTCCATTACCTCGGCTACATAATTGATCAGCATGGCGTACATGTGGATCCAACCAAGATCCAAGTCATCTGTGACAGGCCATCCCCAACTACACTCACTAAGCTTCAAAGCTTCTTGGGCCTTGCCAATTTCTATCGTAGGTTCATGTTGGGATTATACCATATTGCATGGGCCCTTATCCAAATAACCATGGGTGGTAGTAAGTTTAAATTTGTGTGGGGCCAGTCTAGACTCATATGGCCATGAGACCTCTGGATGGCCCCAACTCTATGAGACAAACCCAAACTTTGCCACCACCTACCAAATGTTGGGTGCAAACACAGTTGTCGATAATTTCCATCTTTAGGATGGGTTGTTGTGTCGTCTGGGCCATATCTGTCTTCCATCAAGAGAGAGAGCAGAGCTGATCTGGGAAGCCCACTACAGTCGGGTGACAGGACACTTTGGTGTTGAAAAGACAATGGTGATGCTACAAAAAAATTTCTACTGGCCGAAACTTCGATAGGAGGTCAGCTAGTATATCAGGTCCTACACTACCTGCGTTATTTCCAAACCAACCACTAAGAAATAGGGCCTGTACACCCCTCTTCCTACTCCTGAAAGGCCATGGGAATCCATCTCAATGGACTACATGTCGGGCCTCTCGTCCACCAAGTGGGGAAATGAATGTGTTTTTGTGGTTGTTGATCGCTTTTCTAAGATGGTGATTTTAGCTCCCTTGAAGATGAACATCACAGCATAGGAAACTACCAAGATCCTCATTGAATGAGTCTGGGTACATTGTGGAATCCCACAAACCATTGTCTCAGATAGGGACATTCGATTTCTTAGCACATTCTGGTCGAGCCTCTGGTCATTGCTGGACACCAAGGTCACCAAATCCAAGGCCTTCCACCCCCAGACAGATGACCAAACCAAGATTGCCAATCGAATGATTGTACATATCCTTCACATGTATAATTAAAATAACCCTCGCACATGGGATGAGAGCCTTCCCTATGTCCAACATAGCTACAACCAAGCCCTGCATAGCTCAACCGGCCACAACCCCTTTAAGGTGGGGTTGGGATTCCAACCATTGGGTCCCATAGATGTTACACTTTCCCTTACGATCACCTCGACCGACTCATCTCCTACTCCAACTAAAGATGACAAAGCCACCCTATTCATTGAGTGGATCCAGCACATCCGCCAACATTTTCAGGATATCCTACAGAAGTCCAATGACAAGTACAAGAAGCACCATGAGCAACATCGGGTGCCACATAAGTTTCAGGTGGGCGACAAAGTTTGCTTGCACTTGCAGAAAGAACGCCTTACAGGGCCCCATCGAAATCTTATCCCACTCTATTATGGGCCATACACCATTATCAAGGTAATGGGGGATAATTCTTTCAAGCTCAACATTCCTCCTTTCCTTGGCCTGCACCTAATGTTCAACGTGGATCTCCTTCACCCTTATTTCCCACCATTATTGGACACCTCAGACGTAGTAGAGCATCTGAAACCAACAAAGCTCAACCCCGATTGCATACAATAGGAATCCAACGATCATATTGTGGACACATGGATCAAGGTCACTCGACAACAAAGGATCCAGCTTTATCTATTCGTCAAAGCAGGGCAGCTCCTGTACCAAGGCAAGTGGCTCACCAGGGGCCAAATTTAGCAGAAATTTCCTCATCTGATGGGGTAACTCAACGAAATGGATACCATTTATTCATAAGGAGGGAGGATTTATCTAGGTGGATATCGGTGGCCACCCACCTTTTCCAACTGGCTCAAAAGAGTTTTTTGACAATTTTGGCAATTTACTATTTTTAGTAGTTTTAACATCTGGGGCCATTTTGAGGGCCTAAAAGAAGGTTTTTTTTATATATATTCCCAATGATAGTAGAAGTCATGATTGAGCCCCTAAAATTAATCTCCTCGATGATACCTTTCTAACAGGCTATCATACGCCTAAAACATAGATTGTATGCAAAAGTTACGACCCCGGGAAGTTGATGTACTAACTTACTCAAATGGGCCCACATGAATTTTGGCGCTTCATCTCCTAGTGTTAGGTTTTTGGATTTATATGGTTTTTG
>ML780330.1:197454-212456 GCA_009831015.1 Picea engelmannii
CCCCAGAAGATAGTGCCTCCAAAAGTTTCAAAGATAGCATTACAACTGCTAACTCTAAATCATGAGTCTCGTATAACTCTTCGTGCTTCTTCAAATTTCTTGATGCATAAGATATCACTCCTCCATCCTGCATTAGCACGGCCCCCAACCCTTGTTTCGAGGCATCCGTGCAAACCGTGAAGTCCTTTTCCATATCCGACACTCGTAGAATTGGTGCACTAGTTAGTAACCTCTTAAGCTCAACAAATGCACTATCACATTCTTCTGTCCATTCATACCTAACCCCCTTGCGTTGAAAAGTGGTGATGGGTTTCGCTATTTTTGAGAATCCTTCCATAAATCTCCGGTAATAAACCACTAGCCCCATGAATCTCCTCACCTCATGGGCATTTTTCGGCACTGGCCATTCCATATTGGCCTTTACCTTTTCTGGGTCCACAGAGATTCCTTCGCCGGAAATGATATGTCCTAGATAGTGGATCTCTTTCTGGAAGAAGGAACACTTTGACAACTTCCCATACAATTTGTTCTCTCTAAGGCAAGACAACACTATTCGCAAGTGTTCCTCGTGTTATCTTTCATTCTTGGAATAGATGAGAATGTCATCTAGAAAAACTTGTACAAATCGATCTAAGTACTTCCGGAATACGCCGTTCATGAGGCTCATGAATACTGCAGGTGTATTGGTCAATCCGAAAGGTACCACAACAAACTCGTAATGTCCAAACCGAGTTCGAAAGGCAGTTTTTGGGACATCACCTTCCTTAATCCTTAGTTGATGATACCCTGATAGAAAATCGATCTTTGAGAATACCGCTGCTCCTTTCATCTGATCGAAGAGGTCATATATTCGCGGCATCGGGTACCTATTTTTCACTGTAGCATGGTTTAAGTCCCTGTAATCTATACACAGTCGTAAGGATCCATCCTTCTTCTTTACAAAAATTACCGGTGCGCCCCAAGGTGAGACACTGGGCCTTACTAGCCCTAAGTCCAGTAACTCCTTCAACTGCATTTGCAATTTGCAAAGTTTCGGCGCCGTCATCTGATACAAAGTCTTGGATATTGGTTCTGCACCAGGTTTTAGCTCAATAGTAAAATCAAGCTCTCTCTTAGGAGGTAACCCTGGTAACTCGTTCGGAAAAACATCCTGAAATTCTTACAATACCGGGTACTGATCTAATGAGGGTCCCTTCCTTTCATTCACTGCTTCCACTACATAAAGTCGACACCCTTGTCTGAAGCATCACTTGACCTTCATAGTTGATATAAAGCATAATGACACTTTTCTCTGTACACCCTAGATCTCTACTGGTTTTGCTTCATCATTGACACAAAGCACCCTCTTTGCGAAACAATCTACCAAAGCTCGATGAGCTACTAACCAATCCATTCCAATGATTAGGTCATATACCCCAAGAGCAGTGACGTATACCTTCAACCTGGTAGTGCACACACCTAGGTCTACTATACAATTATCGACACTAGGTCCTACAATTTGTTTTTCCCCCGAAGCCATCTCGACTTGTTTAAAGTCATCGTGCTCGTAGGAAGCCATCCCACTCTTTTCTAATGCAGATGGTGAAATGAAACTATCTGTCGCACCAGAATCAAACAAAATCTTAACATTTATATGATTTAGCTTACCTGATGACTCCACTACGATGGATTGATGTTCGGCCTGGCGGTTATTAACTGCTGTGTAAATCTGGTGGTTGCAACTTGACCTCCCCATCGGTGCCTTTCCTTATTTATGCACAATCCCTGATTGTAACTCTGGGCAGTCTCGTTGGTAATGGGGTCCTTTGAATCTCGAACAGGTAATACGAGATTGAACCGGTGCAACGTTATGTGATTGCCTCTGAAATGAGTTCCTTCCCCTGGAACCCCTACCCCTACTAGCTGTTCCCTGAGATGGTCATGGACCTGTCTGCACCGTTGGCGATGAACGAGATGCTGCACTAGCTGCCATTGAAATCCATGCAGCTACTGTCCTTGGCATGACCCTGTTACCATATGGTGGTGGCCTTGAGCCCCCTCCCCTAGGAAATTTCCTCGGGGTCTTTCCTACGAATCCAGGGCGATGCGGAAATGTCGGTCTTGTACCCCCAATTAGGTTCATGTGTTCTTCCGTGTAACGCACATTTTCCACTGCCTCTGCTACTGAAGACGGTTTCCACATCCGTACCATATCTCTTATCTTCGGGTTCAATCCATAGACAAAGCGCTCTGCCTGTCGTTGGTCATTGTCCAAATACGAAACATATTTGACAGTTCCATAAACCTGATCTCATATTCTTCTACAGATCTGTTTCCTTGTACTAAGGCATGAAATGCCCCTACCTGTTGTTCCTCGTAGTATGATGGTAGATATTTCCTTCATAACCTCTCCTCGAAAATTTCCCAAGATACTGTGCCTGGGGTAAGGTGTAGTTGTCTTTCCAAGTTGCCCCACCAGTTCAAGGCGTTGTCTCTTAACTGAAAAATTGTGATCTTTTCCTTTGAGTTGGACGCATAGTCCCTTAAGGCAAAACACCTTGTCATGCCTTCCAACCATGCTTCCGCGCATTCACTAGCGCAACCTCTGGAAAACTCCTGGAGTTTGATCTTCTACAATTCTTGCGTGATGTATTCAGGTGGAGGTCCTCCCCCTGAATCCCTTGACGGTTCTGTATTACCCGTTCCAGACAGTGGGGGTTCCACTTCAGTCCCTGCCAGTTGGCGCCCCTTTAAAGTCTCGTTAATGGCTTCCAACGAGCACAGTATGAGGGCTAGTTCGGGCGATGGTGGTGGTGGCGCTGGTGGAGTTGGTGGTGCCCGTGACGACACTCCCCTGCCTCGACCCCTTCGAGTCCTGACCATCTTGTATGACTTAACCTGCATCACCCCAAAGTTGTCAGGGCGAGTTCCAGGACATTTCAAATTGGTGCTACTTAAACTTAGAAACATGGTTAGGCGTAAGTTTTCTTTACTTGTCTGTAAACAGACATTACTCCCTTAGGGGATTGGCTAGGTTTGGGTTAGGATTAAGTGTCTAAGCTTGGTTTCTTCGCCCTTAYGAAAAGAACTAGTGATTCCCTTGCCCTGTAGCTACGTTAGCCTTGTGCCTTTCTCGTCACTTCCTATGCTTAATCTCCTAGGGCATATGCCACCTCCTTCCCACTTGTCCTAGTCTAAGCCCTAACATCATTAATTAACTTTAAGGTAGATTAACCTTACACTTAAATAAAATAATTAATTTTTAAAATTATTATTACACTAGTTTAACCCAAATTAACTTTATTTTAATTTAAACTAACTTGACCTTTATATATATATAAATAAATTATTTATACTAAATTATTCAATTTACTTTAAATTATTTTTACACTTTAAAATATAAAAATAAATAAACGGACACACATGGATTCGGGCACGCATGGATCCCACGTGACCGCCTGGATTCCTCAAGCTCCCTCGTATCTAACCCCAAAATTCTACACCTGTCAGCTCTTCGAATCCCTACGCGTCCTTCCTCTGCCTCCACCTTCTCATCTACTGGGACTTTCCTCGTGTCATTCTTTCTCCACCACAGATCTGCCTTTGCTCTGTTCAGAGGTTTCTCGAATATCCCTGCCATGGCTCACATCCTCGCCATTGTTCTGAGCACCTTGCTAGCGCTGGCCATTGCTGTATCTGTTGCCCGTTCGTTTTGTAGAAACAAAGTTTATTGATATGGTCACTGACAAGATCCAGTACCTGGAGTCCAGTCTCTTTAAAATATTGCGAACCAATCCCAAGTCTGTATAGTTTGCGGAGTTCGCTCTCAAGTATGGCAAGAGGTACGATTCAGTCCGCCAGCTTGTGCACATATTCAGTACCTTCGTCAAGAACGCGGAGTTGATCGAGTCAAGAAATTGCATAAACCTTCCTTATATTGTGGTAAGGAATGGTAGTTTCATATTTTTGGTAGTGCGAAATAAAATTGATTTGCTTGTAATTCCAGCTCTGGACAGATTTTGGTATTTTGCTTTCAATTTATTTCATTTGTATTTATAAATGTATTCATCTGTGTATATGCATGTAGTTAGATGTGTATATATGTATGCATATACATTGTCTTATCGTATTTCCCACGGCCTTTTGCACCTAACTGTTAAATTCCCCGACTCAGTTTTGGGTTTCGGGGTTTCCTTATGCCCGACGCCGAGAGTTCTCTGTCCTCATGGACTCCCGATCTCCGATATGCCGATGCACTACCTTCTGGATTTAGCCCCTCCCCTGGCTATGCTTTGGTCATGCGACCCCCTCCTATGTGACCGTAGTCATACTCCCTATCGGGATTCGGGGTTTCACGACCCTCGATGTCACGAACCTCTTTCCTCACAGTCTTTCGATCACCAATCTATCGATACGACACTTTGTGCATTATCCCTCCTGGTTAAGCTCTTGGCCCCTATGACCATTATCCCACAAGGCCACATCCTTGTCCCCTATCAGGGTTTCAAACATCGCAATGTCGAAATGCATGAACCCCGTGTCTACGAGATTCTCTATATCCTGATACGTCTCTTCCTTGCGCGTTAGCCCTTTCCCCCTATACCGAGGTCCATGTGACCTGTTCTGGTATGACCGCTGCCTTATGGATTCCCATTGGGGTTTCAGTCCTTCTCGAGCAAGAATTTCGTCACTTCAAAATTCGCGATGCCTTTTATTGTTTACTTTTGGACAACGAATGGTTAAAATTTTACAAAATATAAATTTTCCGCGCCCCTTTAAAAATTTATTTAAAGTGGGTTATAACTTTAAATTTGTGAGTTTTTCATTTAATGTTAAAGAAATCGGGATTCGGGGTTTTCTGTAACAGATGATCGATGCAATTTGAATCTTTGATTTCACGATTCGATTAAGTCTTAATTAAAACATCAGTTAATTAATTCGTTTTAAAGAAGGTTTAAGAGCTAAGTTAATTACGTTGCGGTTTCGGGGTTCGCGGTTCTATAAGAGAGAATCTCTTGTCATCATATTTCCCGAAACTCCGATTTCCTAAATCCTGATAGCTTAAACCAATGATCCGTGTGACCTCCTCCCATATGACCTCAGTCATACTCCTTGTTGGGATTCGGGGTTTTCTATGCTGAAACGTGCATGTCCTCTCGACTTGTGAAACTTTGAATTCCGATGCACGGTAACTTCGGCTAGCTCTCCGAGCTAGGCTCTCGACCCATGTGACCATTGCCCAGTGATCACGACCTTCCCTCCTTTTGGGGTTTCAGAGTTCACAGTTTCGTAGTGCGTGGACACTTTGTACACAGAACTCGTGATATTTCGATCCGCGATGCAATCTGCCACCTTTCCACCGTTGACCCTTCCGTGGGCCCCATTGTCCCTTGGCCCATCAGGAAATCGTGTTTCACAATTTCGCAACTCTCGCTGCTATGTTCTTGGGACTCACGATATCCCGATCCATGATGACAACTGGCTTCCACCATGGAGCTTTCCACTTTTCGAAAAATTGGGCCTCGCGTTTTCGAACTGCAATGACCACTCATCCATGAGATCTGCAATTTCCCGATTCACGATGACCCGATGGACGACCTCCTGTCAGGACCTTTCCCTATGGCTATGATCACTGCCACGTGTCCCAAGAACGGACGGTCCTGATCGCCTCTCACTATTTCGGAGTTTTTGATGCTCCGATGACAAAAATCCTCTGTCAACTTAAAACCCTGGTAGCCGATATACCGATGGGTCATTCGATCTCTTCCACGTGTCTCCTCAAATGGACAGTCCAGATCGTTCCTGCTATTTCGAGACTTGAAAAGTCCCGACTTCCTCGACCTCGTGACTCCTGATTTCACAAACGCCGATATCCCGATGCCTTCACACCTCTCGTCAGGATTTCTCCTCCTGTCCTCAAGGACTTAACTCCCTCGCAACTCCCTGCAGATCCAACAACTGTTGGGTATCTGCCCGAGATCTGACGGCTCAGATCCGTTCTCCTACGTAATAGACAACTGTCCTTTGGGATAACGATTAGTTGCATGAAACATTATGTGGTGTTAAAATTGCTTTTTGGCAAGGTTAAAATTTGTATTGGTCTATTGTTCATGAGATTTTACATTATTTAAAATTTACCGAGGCTAATACAGGCAAGTAGTTTACACCATTCTCGCGCAATACAAGTCTTCAAAATTTCCTTTTTCCCGCTGCGCATTGACAGTTCCTCATTTAGGTAAGTTCGATATGAAGTAGGCCTTTTCAAGGTCTTGCAAAAGTCCTATTGCATTTTATATAGTATAATTCGTGTAGTTATTGAATCTTGCCAACTTCAAGCCTTGGATAGAAGCTTCCCTCGATGTTTTCATAGATTTCAGGTATCTATTCTACCTGAAACCTCATTGACAAGTATTGCTCAAATAAAATTAAATTATCAACTCTCTTTTTCGCGCTTAATAGCTTTATCAGGCTGCTTTAATGGTAGCCATTTTGTGGGAAGTGATCCTTCAAACTATCTGGTTCGTTGCCACTATTTTAAAGGGCGTTCCTTTGAATATTCAGACTAATACTGTGTTATCCATTTATGATCCAGTTAAAGGGTATTACCTAAAGCGACTGCTTGTGATATATATGAGACCATTTGCTTGGATAACGTAGGGGTACTCCCTTGAGTATTTCCGATACCGTATCAGTCATAACAGATCATGCTGAATGTTGCTTGACACAGTCTACTGAGATGCAAATTGACGTGTTTTGTTTACAGGTTAAGCGTGGCTGGAGTTAGCGTTTGGGGTTTTTTATCCCTTAGGCCTAGATTTCGAACTAAGACGCTCTGATACCAAATGTAACAACCAAATAAATTTAACATCACATTATTTCATAAACTGAGACAATAACTTCATAACATAATATTGATTTTTATAACAGCAACTTCAGTAACATAGATTTATCAATGATTAATGATTTCATGGAAGAATGAAACAATACATAAATTTAACGATTTACCTGGTTCTGATGCTAATTTTTGTCGCCTGGCTACCTTGTTGTTGCCTTCCTACTACTTGATGCACAGACCAACACTGCCCAAACCTACTATCCTCCTTGCCAACTAGGAAAACTACCTAGCTCCAAGATATCTATGGATATCCTGGCCCCCGTGCCCAAAACCTCCAGCAACCCGGTGCCTCAACTGATCAAAATGCCACTGCCATAAACTCTCTGCTCCCTGCAAATCCAATAGTCCTCCAACTCCATCCTCCCATCCTCCGTCGAATGCCCCTCACCTAAACCTCCCTCCTTTCCTTATCCCTCCTTCATCGACTCCTGCATTTACTCCCTTACCTTCCCTCGTCCATGTCCCTGATCCTTCCTTTAATGTTTTATCTTCTCGGGATTAACAGGTTATCCCTTGTTGGGTACGTAACCTTTTATAGCATATATTATTAATCTCTTAAATTTATTACTCATGTCATCAAATGTAATATGTAGTTAAATTATTAATTAATTAATCAAAATTATAACCTTTACTTAATTAATATCATTAGATCAATCTACGTTCAATTAATACCTTGTTAAGACAATTAATCCCTTAATTAATTTTTACTTTATAATTTTTAAGCACTTATTCAACTAGGACTGTTACATGTCTTTTTCTATTTAGGGTGGTAGGCCCAGGGGAGACGTCCCTGGTGACTTGGGGGTTTGAGAAGGAAAAGTCAAAATGGAAAGATAAATATCCCTTCTCATAAGTCACGACTGATCATAAAGTCTCGGTTTTATAACCAATGAAATGATAATATGTCAAGGTGTACCTTCCTAGAAAAAAAGAAACAAGAAACTATATATATTCGCAAATACACTTGTTGGTTAGCACTTTATCAAACCATAGAATTTCTCAATAAAGAAATTTGTTGATAATCATGAAGTAAACATAAAATTATAACAACAAGATTTATAGGGAAATACTTAACATTAAATGCCTTGAAATAACTTCAAAATGACTAAGAATCATTAACCATTGAAATCATAATGCTAGAATTTGTTAGAAGCAAACAAGACAATGTATAAATCAACGTTTTCAATTTCTTTTAAGATTTTAATGTTGCAATTAATGGTTGTAGCTTACTTTAGTAACAACACCAATATTGTTAGTAGGTTAGGCTATTCTAGGGTTAGAAAAGGTTAGTAGGATGCTCAAAGAATAGGTTTTGATGGTTTTTTTGATCAATTACTAAAAAGAGGACTTGGACTAGTTTTTTAGGGAAAATGGAGTCAATGATGTGGAAAAAAATGTTGGAGAAAATTAATGATAGTACAAGAGTTAAGGACAAGAGAGATTGATAAATTGGAGTGTTGGTAACCCATGGCTCCAACTATCAAACCCTAGGGGAAACTAACTACTAAGGTGTAGGTAACCCTAGGCCTTAGTATATTTCCTCCCTCTATAACTCAATGATGAAGAAAAATTGGCTAATATGAAGAAAGTAAGACCAGGGTGTTGCAATGAAAAGGCCCTAGCAAATGCTTCAAGAAAAATGTCCTTTTGACAAGATCTAGTAGGTGAAATATTTTGAAGCTAGGACAATAACATGTTCTAGTCTTCCTAGGATTTAATCAAGAAATTTCATAATCTTGAATTTAAATGCAAGATAAATAAAACTATAACCATTCAATTAAGAATAATTGTAGAAATATCACTTACATACGTCAAGAATTCATCAAGAAGAACCCTAGTTGAACACATCCACCAAAAATTCCCAAAATAATCCAAATTTATCCTTCCTCAACAAGTACGCCTAAAATTTCAGCCAAGAAACCCTAAGGAGGGCACAAATTTCATTCCTCACGAGTGTGAGTGAAAGATGATGAAAAATAAGAGTGATTTTCCCCTTATTTATATAGTTACAATGACTAGAATTAGGTAAAAAAGGATGACATGGCCAGTTACACATAATATCCAATTTTTACATTAGATGTCATAATAAAACCCTAAATCAATCTAAATATGACGTCCTTCCATTTTAGATTGACTTTATTCCCTTCTAGGGCAACACTGGCCTCTTGGAGAAAAACGTTAGGCCTCCTTGGGCCTCATGATCCTACCACACATGACACTTTGTAGACAACTGCCTCTAAAACATCCAAAATGTTGGGTGACATCATGGGTGACCTAGGTGACATCATGGGCCTTCCAAGGCCTAAATCACTGTGGAAAGGGAAAAACCCCCTTAGGTCCAGGGTTTCCATCCTGTCCCTGGTGAAACATCTTCCTCTTTCTTTGGTGAAATCCCCTGATCTGTCTCTACCCCTGGTTATGGTATCAACATCCATCTTGTGGGATTTCATCCCTATGGAGGTCTGAACTAATCATCTCCCCATATGTTCCTATCCATCGGGTGTGACCCATCAACATCAACAAATATGCCCTCCATCGGCTCATAATTCATAGGGATCATAGTAATGTCAATCACATCTAATCATCAAGTTATTTGAACATGTGCATGAAACCCTTTTTACTCGGACAAGTACTCAAATATGTTATGCTATTCTATAAGCCAAGTTTGGAGGGGATGCTAGGACTCCCTATTGGGATAATGCTCATTGGATTTGGGATGTTCCCGGGTGAAGTCAAATCCAGGCCATGTGAGTGGATGAGGTGGTAAGGGATGTATGCGAAATGGATGGAGTAATAGCATGGAAATGTATGGCTTACCTGTCTTAGGAGGGTGAGATGCACCTTGTCATGGATGGAAATGTGTCTAGGCCCATTCATGCCTTTTATCTTTTATTATTTATTGATTTTTCTTTCAAGAGACTAATTCGGGGACACTGCCTTGGCATGGTGACCAGTGCTGGCAATGTTACCCACAAGCATTTCACAGAAATGAGAAGGTTGGATCATGATGAGACCCCTTTTCTCTTGGCTATGCCACCAAGATCCACTACCCTCGTGTGGTGACCAGATTTTGGTAATGTCATATGCTACATGCCCATGGACCTAATAGGTTGGCTCATGATGAGACCCCTTATCCTCCAACTAGGTCTTGATTTATTATATTTTATGGGTCCCTTTGTTTCTTACTGAGAAGATTTTTATTTCTTTCTTGGGGATCCCTGGGCAAAGCATATTAAGGTTTCATTCTTTTGGCTTTTATCTTTTTCCATCTACTTTTACCCTCTGGGCCTTTATCCCCTTCTTCCCACAAGGTAAGGTACAACCCTTATATATTTGGCCAACCCAATGCCCGGACCAGTGTAATGGGATGGATGAGCAGGAAAAAGATGGAAAGTGGTAAGTATGGTGGGAACATACGATGACCTTTCATGAATCCCCCTAGTGGAAACTCAAACCCTATGGGAACTAGCTTACTAGGGAAACTTGTCATTCCCCCCAGGTGTGGTCAAGTGGAAAGAAATAAGGTCCAAGCACATGTTAGATGAAAAAAAAATTAAATGCACATATTCAAATGTTTTGAGGATTAGAGTGACAGATACCATGATACTTGAACTCATTACCTCATGGATCAAGACCCATTTCTCTTGCAAGAACATGCCAATATAATGGATGTTGTTTCTACTCACAAAGTGGAGGAGTTGAAGAAGAAAAGGATGGGCCCTCCAGAGCCATGCTCAAGTCGATATGGCTCTCAGTACTCCATGTCTAGGACCTGTGGGCCTCAAGACACATTCTCATTGGTTATCCCTAGGCTACGGGATAACAATGCCTATGGATGGGAGGTTCATCCTTCATATGCAGCTAGTTGGTTAATTACTAACGAATAAGTGTTTTTGTTCTACTCTTATTTTATTTTTAATTGTAAAAGGTTTATATGAATGTCATGTGTTTTTTGTTTTCTTGAATAGTTGCATTCAATTTTAATATATGTTGTTAGATACATTTAGAATTGCGGTATCGGTAAAATGGTTAAATATGTATGTGATATGTAGTTGGTAAGCTACAGTAAATTAATTAGCAGAAAATATTATCGATTTAATGATTTTCCATAGTAATGTTCCCTAGTTAAGCTAGGGGACATTACATCATGGCTTAAAATAGGTTCTATACATTGGCATTACATAAGGTTGAGGTAAGGTCCCTCCCATATGGTATGAGAAATCATTTCTCAAGGAATCCATATTTCAATGGTAATTTAAAATCCTCTCATTGTTTCACTTTGATCATCATGGAGCCCTGGATCCTTTAGAGGAAATCATTTTTTCCCTCTCCTTGTAATGAATTTCATTTAGTTTACAAGCATCTAGGGAGGATAGATCACAACAAACCAATCTGTATCTGGGAGAACATTGATGACTTGAGTAAGGATGTGACCTCCCCCTCCCTGCCCCAAGCTGACATATCAACTTAACTCTAAAAAGCAGAAAGTACTATTAAGAAGTAGGCCAACAGGGAATGGAAACGATGTACTAGGGAAGTGACTATTGTTACTAAAGGTTTGGCCTCGTACATGCATATCAAAATTTATACTAGGGATCATTCCTCTATATTTGATGAAGGCATTTTTCCAAATTTGAAATGATGAATATTTATTTGCACTTTATGTTTTATGTCAGCCATCATGAAGATGCCTATAAAGAGGCCAGGAAACTTGAGAAGGAAGCCAAAGTGAAGAGGAAGTAGGTTGGTTGGGTTTATGGTGAGCCTTCATGTGTCACCCTAAGGATCCTAATCATACTATTAAAATGAACACCCTTTTCAAGGAGGTCTTCGAGATGCATTGATACACCAGGGACATCAATAAATACAGAGACCATTTATTCGCATGCTAAAATTTCTTGAAATAACCTTTAGGCCTATCACCAAAGGCTTGGAAATTCTTAGTAAAGATATTTTTAGTTGCTCGATCTTCATAATAGGCGTGTGCTCATTACTAACAAGACTAGTGCTTAGGTTGAGGGTCTAGTCAAGGATAGTTAGTCTTTCTTTCTTCTATGTGTATTTTGGTTTGTTTGGCTATCTATTGTCATAATGTTTTACTATTAATCTATGTATTTTATATTATATGTTATTTTTTTGTGAGTCAATCCCTAAATATCATACCCTAGATGATTTCTTTGATAACCTTTATTCTCAATATTTTCCTTAATAGAAGAAATGAAAGAAGCATATAATGAACATTTGTTTGATATACAAAATACTTTTTCGATGACTAAGGTAATGGCATGCGGGAAATTATGTTACCTCCATGATTTATCTATTCTTTGTGCACTTAAACATTTTTTGTTATCTATGACATAAATATTTCACTGTAATATTTGTACTTTTGTATTCAATAAAAATAAATAAATAAAACACCCTTTGTCATATTCCCTTCTCCATACAACTATTTAACTACATTTGGTTGTTTTTTCAAACATTTTATTCAAAGTAATGTGGATACATAAAAAAAAATCATCAATTTTATGTTCAATGAAAAATATTGCACACTGCAAACATTTTTTTATCATAGTGTTGTCTCATCTAAGCTCTAATATGAAAACTTATTAACTTGTATTACAAGTCAAAGGCCTCTGGTGCCACATCAAACCTTGTCGAGCATTGACCTAATAACACAACTTCATCATATACCTTGTAAACTTCATCCATATACCTCTATGGTAAAAATGTATAACTTCAAGATACACCCACAATACTTACCCTTTCCCATTTTTAGCTAAACCCATCTAATCATAATCTAACCTTAGGCCCGACAAGCACCTTATAGTTTTTAAGTTGAAAGTTACAAATTTAAACTTTTATATTAACTAAGATGTCGTTTATGTAAAATTGTAGAAAAAAAATGTACATCTTCAAACTTCAAAATGGAAATATGTATCTTCGAACTTCTAAATAGAGATATGCATCTCCAAACTTCATAAGAACTAAACTTCATGGTGGAAATATGTATCTTTGAACTTCTAAATACATACAAATATGCATCTCCAAACTTCATAAGAATTAATAGATTTATGGCACTCGATATATTTAGATTTAAGAAATATTTATATTCACATGGACACACATATGAAAAGTTATGGATTGTCTCAACACATTTCCATGGTCTATTTTTTTTAATAATTAAAATAGATATCACAACAATTTGTAAAATATTTCTATAATAATAATAATAATAATAAATTATAAATAATTATTTACAATTATTATTTTTTATAAGTGAGAGAAAAAAGTTTTTATTATTTATAGTCTCAACAACAATAAATTTATAAAGAATAAAATGTATTACAATAATAATTTATTTGTAAATAGAAAGATGTCTCACAAGTAGGATTTGAATTTAGGTGGAGAAAATAACATTTCTCCTCCCTAAACATTTGAGCTAGTACCAAGTAAATGATAAGAAATGATCAATTCACTTAAAAAATGTAAAAACATGTGTAGTAGTAAAACATTACTAAAACAATCCATCATAAATTTGAGTAAACATATAATCAACAAAAAGATAAAGATGTCTTTGTTTACTAAAAAAATTAATAAAATTATTTTGAGAAAAATAGAAAGATTCCTTTTACTAAAAAAATTAATAAATAAATAATGATAACTATAAAATTACCACATTGTTATTCTAATCTCCTTGAGGTGATTAACATTTTACAATACTACATGGTTTTGTTGATCTCCTTGAGTTGGAATTGTTCTCCACCATGAAGTAAGGAAAACACAATTGAAAGACTTAAGCAATCTACCACTCACAAAATGCAAATGAAAATTATTTATTAAGTCGTAGAGGATATTTTTACTATCTACATATCCCAATGAACAAGCATTAATAAACTAGAATTGGACCCAAAGTTGGTCCTTGTTTTGCGAGTTGTGTTTGCGATGATTAATTAGCATGCCTCTGGCAAATGATTTAGGATATTCAATTTAAATATAAGGAAGAAAACTTTGTTTTAAATTTGATACCTTTCTTTTTCACGTGGAATAAAGCATGGGAAACCCTCTGACTACTTTCCCACATTTCGTGGGTGGTAAATGGGGTAAACCATTGGCCTTGATTACGAGGCCTCGCCCCAAGGGAATAAATATACTTGAACTCGTGACCAACACCAAGCATGAAAAATCATTCCTATATCTGGACCAATTCAACTAACCCTCATGGATAATTTTAAATTTAATACCTATACTGCATAACTCTTATAATAAAAAATGTCATTTTCTTTAGTGTCATTATTTTTGAAAATTTGCAAACCTTGTTTCATAATAATAGAGACATGAAGGCCCCCGAGATGTAGGGAATTCAGTGATGGAGTGTATTATTAAGGAACTTTTTTATGTGAAGTCACCATTTTGAAACCCCTGCTTACCTTGTATGTCGCATATGGGGAAGCTTGGGCACACCTGGAGGTTATAGTGGTAATAACATGACCCTGTGTCATGTGAGTACATGCATGACTAGTTGTTGATTCCACCAGTCACAAAAAATAGAGATATAAAGTAAACAAATATTGATTCATGCATCCCTTCTAAACTATACAACTCTATTTTCTATAAATTCACAATTTTGAATTGTTGAGCAAGTATGTATTCTTATAAAAGAAATAGAGAATATTGACATCAAAGAAGATTTCAAAAAATATTCGTGCATATCAAGGAACTCAATTCATATAGGTGATTGAGGTAAAAGAAAATTCCATCCAAGCTCGCAACATGTACATGATGGAAAAGGAAATGGAATTTACAATATGAATTAAGAACTAAAGGCCTGGTAATTGAACTCAATTCCTCCATGGGTTATCTTGTAAGTTGTATTAGTCCTCTAGGAAGATCTAGGTGTCTAGATCGACTAGTTTTTCTGTGGAATGAATTGCTAAAATCTTCATCGTTAACTATAGACAAAATAGTTATGGAAAAATAAAATATCTTCGCTCTAAATTCTAGTGCATATCACCATTTCCAAATGTAAATAATAATATCAATCACTCCATCAATTCAAGATCCATATTTCTTAAAAGGTGTCCCCGCATGACATATGACAAGGAGGAAATGCTATTGGACTTTTATCTTT
>ML780330.1:214322-258099 GCA_009831015.1 Picea engelmannii
CATAATATCAATAATTAAATATATTTTAGTCTTAATAAAGTGTTGATCCACAAAAATCATTATTCAACTTAATTAATTTAATTTACAATATAAATTATAAATATTTTAATGATTGTGAATGTACATTGACAAGTAAATTTTTTGGTGATTATAGATCATATTGCTAATAAAAAACTATGTATTGAATTAGATACTAGCCAATTAAAATCACTTCAAGTTTTTCATTTAATTTATTAGGTAAAGAATCACTAAACCTTTAAACTTTGATAAAATTTAATTATCTCTATAATCTAAGTTACTAAAACAAATATAAATACATTTAATAACATGTGCATAAAAAAATAAATTACATAAATTAAAAATTAAAATAAAACATCTATAATTTATATCACTTTATATGATATTAGATATCAAACTTTCAAACATATCATTATCAAATCTCTATAATATTAAAAAAAATCATAATTATGTAAGTTGAGACGTTGCTACTACCAATCATAGTAAAAATATTTTTCTCATCTTCATCCATCATTTGTATGAGATTATAGAGAACATTGTGTTTAGACAATGGTGAGTGCCCATACTCGTAGGGATTTTTAATAAATATCCACTTGTTATTTAATATTTCATTATTTTTAATCAAACTTTTTTCAACTTTAATACTTATTTTGTTTTATTTTTTCGTACAAATTAATATCAATTATTTTCAATATCATTTAAATAATTTGAAAACTTTTACTTATATATTAATCATACAACATTAAATATAAATATATTTTTTTAATATAAATATACATAACTTATACATATATACAATAAAAAAAAACATAAAACAAATACACCATTAAATCAAACTATAAACATTTATATAAAATATAAAAGCTAAATCATGCACCTTAAATCAAACTATAAACATTAATTTATAGTGTATACATGGCTTAGAGTTATACCACAATCAAAATATAAACCCTTAATAAATATATGGATGGATTAGAGCTATACCGCAATCAAAATATAAATATAACAATGTAATATTATCAAAATATAAACATATAAAGAGTATATACATGGTTTAGAGCTATACCACAATCAAAATATAAATATTTAATGAGCATATACATTAGTTAAAATTATGGTTTTGGCTAAAGGTTCTGAAAAACTTTTGGGGCACTTCAATTTTACAAATTTAGTCACTCAAATCTCTAGATCCAATCATGCATCACCTAATAAATATATGCATGGCTTAATGAGTATATGCATGACTTAATCAATATAAACTTTTAATGAGTATATGCATGACTTAAAATATAAACTTAGTGAGTATATACATGGCTTAATGAGTATAAACTCTTAATGAGTATATGCATGGCTTAAAATATAAACTCTTAATGGGTATATGCATGGTTTAGAGCTATACCACAATCAAAATATAAACATAACAATGCAGCATTATCAAAATATAAATATTTAAAGAGTATATACATGACTTAGAGCTATACCACAATCAAAATATAAACATTTAATGAGTATATATATGAGTTAAAGTTATGGTGTTGGCTAAACGTTCTGAAAAACTTTTGGGGTACTTCGATTTTACAAATTTAGCCACTCAAATCTGCAGATCCAACCATTCATCACTTAATTTTTGGCAAAATCAAATGAAAAAAGTAACCAGAAAACCCTTACTACTAAAGATATACCACAACTCTTAAAAAAAAAAAAAAAAAACTCTAAAAAGGGCAATAGATAACAAGAATGCAACATTAAATCAAAATATAAACATTTAAAGGGCATATACATGGCTTAGAGCGATAGCGCAATCAAAATATAAACATTTAATAAGTATATATCCCCATCCAGTGATAAATACTCATTAAATATGGGTGCTTACTGCTTGCCAGTGAAACCCAAATCAAACAAAGGCAATAAGATCCGAACATCAAATCTAAAATCGAATGGAGTGATCTAGATTTGATTCTGAGCGTGGGTTTAGTAGACCCACCCCACACCTCTGAGAATTTTTTATTGCCGCGTCAATCAAAAGACAATCTGCGTGTAAATATAAACGTCTCTTTTCGTAAGGTAGCAGCGTTGAAGTCATTGTTGATGGCCAGCTCATTGTCTGAAGCTCAACGACCAGCGGCCACTGATCGAATCCTCCCCCTATTTATACCCCAAATTCCGTCCATCCCAGTATCACCAGCTCTACTGACCTCCCACCGACGCTATGGCTTCAGTCCATCTAGTCCTGGTCGCTGCCGTCATCATCTGTTTCTGTCCTTTGCGTGCAAATGCGTCCCACGGGCGCGCGAGGGCTCTCGTCACGCAAATCACGAAAGACCCCGGGTCGCAGAGCTACACCATCGAAATCCGGCAGAGAACTCCTCTGCAGATCCAGCGTTTAGTGCTAGACATCGAGCAAGACTACATGTGGGTAAGATGCGACAACAAAAGCTACATATCCGCCACTTACAGACCGCTTGGCTGCCGTGCGCAGCTGTGCAAGTCGTATCAGTATTCCGGCTGCGGCAACTGCTTTGCCAGCTCCGGCCCCGGCCCCGGTTGCAACAACTTGACTTGCCTCGTGCCAGGACTCTTCTATAGTATCGAACTCGCGAAGGACGTCCTGGCGCTTCCCAGCAGCGACGGTTCGAATCCCGGTCCCCTCGCCAGGTTTTCACAACTGGCTTTCGCCTGCGACATAAACCCCTACCACGTGATAGGTGGGACAGTTGGCGTTGCAGGGATGACCTCGTCAACGCTGTCACTGCCATCTCAGCTCTCCGCTGCGGCAGGGTTCAGTCGCAAGTTTGCCATGTGTCTGCCAAGTGACAATGTACCGGGTGTTCTCTTCTTTGGCGACGAGCCGCTCGTCTTCCTTCCGCCACCTGGCAGAGATCTCTCCAGCCAGCTCATCCGAACTCCCTTGATCAAGAATCCCGTCTACACCGACGTCTTTTATCTTGATGTTCAGAGGATCGAAGTCGGCGGCGTAGAGGTGCCGATCGAGGCTCAGAAGCTGCGATTCGACCAAAAGGGATTTGGCGGCACCAAGCTGAGCACCGTGGTGCGCTGCACACAACTCGTCAGCCCCATCTACCAATCCCTAGAGGGCGTGTTCACTAGCGTGGCTAAGAAAATGAATATCTCGCGCGTTGCCTCGGTGAGCCCCTACGGTGCGTGTTTCAACAAAAGCCAGGTTGGCTACACTCGTGGGGGGGCCGCTGTGCCGACGATTGACATCGTGTTGCGGGGCAACGGTACCACTACTTGGAGCATCTTTGGATCCAACTCCATGGTGGGGGTCAACGACAAGGTGTTGTGTTTAGCTTTTCTTGATGGAGGCTACGATCTGCGACAATCGATTGTGATTGGGACTTATCAGATGCAGGATAATCTTCTCCAATTCGATCTCGCCACGTCGACACTTGGCTTCTCCTCCTCTCTGCTTTTAGAACAAACAAGATGTTCAAACTTCAATTTCACAACAACACCATGATGAGTGTTTTTAATGTGTAATAAGTTCTTACATAAACCATGAGCAAAATAAATAAGACGAGAGCTTTTTGTAAGGCAACGTTGTATAATTATTCTACAAAATGATTTTTTTCCTTGGAATTCGATCGTATAAATCTTTACGAAATCAATATTTTTTGTTGTTTAAAATCTATTTACGAATGTAGAAATGGATTTAGCATGCTAGAAAACCCTCGAGCACTCAGATTATACATAAATAATCACTCAAATTTGCAAATCTAACAATTTCTTACCAGATTTCGGGCAAATGTCCCCGGAAAAAATCGTCGGAGAAGAGTCATTTCGTAGAATGTTTGGACCACGCCTTAATATAATGTTCCATGGGTTATTAGATGAATAAATATCTTTGTTTGGTTTTAATCTTGGTATTATGGATGTCTGATAGTAAGAAGAAGACTTTGTTTTGTTCCTAAAATGAAAAAGATTTTATTTGACTCATATATTAGATAAGTGTGTAGTGGATATTCTTCATTAATATGATACAAGTATAAGTACAATGATGTGGCTCTTCGATTTGTTCCAAGCGGTTTCTTGGACTCTCTATAACGGTTACGTCTTGTGACGTTTAATATTTCTTCTTCGAGTAACCCTAAACAGATTACTTTTCCAACATTCCCCCCTTAATCCGAAGAGGTGTATGTGAGTCCAAGAAGAATGTTGAAATCTGAAAGTGGATAATTGAAATCCACAACTGTGTAGTGATTGATGGTTGAATGTGCTCTTTGGATCTAGTGATTTTGGGATGAACACAAACCGAATGTATAGAAAAAGTTGATGGCTTCTACTAAATGGAGATGGTGGTTTAAGGAAGACCACAAACAAATCTGGTGGTTTAAGGAGGACCACAAACTCTGGAACTTGGCTCTAGGCTCAATGGTTCCCGAAACATTTCCTAAGTTAACTAGACATCGAAGATGATGTCTTCTGCTAATTGGAAGTGCTCTTGAATGTTGGTTTAAAGATGACCATAAATGGTTGTCTACCAAAGTTATAAATCTTCTACTATGTGGAGGTTTAAGAAAAACCACAAACCATTGTTTAGCAAAAGTTATAGGCCTTTTACTAAGTGGTGGTTTAAGGAAAACCTCAAACCAATCACATTCACTTGTCATGCTCGCTTGTTGTTGCTCGATTGTTAAGACTTCAAAAATTTAAGCCTGACTCTCAATCGATGATGTTGTTCAACCTGTCAGGTACAAGATGAAAAGATGCAAATCCCTCCACTGCAAGATGTGTCAATACTCGAGTGAATTTGTCAATATCACTGACATATCTTCTTGAACATTGATGGCCATCACCAAGAAGTCATCCACCCATAGTGTTTCTTTACTCTTGTAGTTGTCTTGTGCTTGAAACACCTATTTGAAGGATGATTGTTCTTTCCGCAATGCTTACAAGGATGAAGATTGAAGCATTAATCTTCAATGTGGCCAACTCGCTGACAATGTTGGCATTTCAGAATCTGCTCTTGAACTAGAGCAAGTGAATGTGAATTTTATTGCAGCAGTCTAACACTATGGAACTGGATCAGTTTGGTATAAATTAGAATATGAAAGGTGACTTCCTTTTCATATTCGATACCAGTTCTGTGCTTTTTACTTCAGATTTCGTCCCAAGGTATGATGATTCACTTGGAAAGAGAAAGTCGAATGTCATTTGTACTTGAATTTGGGGTTGTCTCATTGAGTTGTTGTTGCACTGACTATTGGTCTAAATTGACATCATCATCTTCTTCGAGAATATAATTTTTATGAACAAGACTAGTTTAGAATGTTGTCGAAGATTCTTTCGCTCAAGTGTATCATGAAGAAGTTGAGCCTGAGTTTGCATCAGTGTTGCATTGCCTTGCGAAACTTGCAAGCATGTTACAATAGACTGCAAAATTTCTTTGTCAATGGTGATTGTATTGTCCACAAAAGAGAGGATTAGAGTGTTCATTAACTCTAACAATTCGTAAACCCAAGCCATTTTAAAGAGAAAATTAGATGTTAGTGTTTCTTGCAACTCCACCCATACTTTACAATGCAAACTCAACTATGCAGACTCAACAAATGAAGGGTGTCGGCTTCTACCGAAAATGCACCCGTTTACAATGTAACTCAATTTCAAAAAAATAGTACAAGTAAACTTACAAAAAGTTCTTTGTTTGAGTTTTACAGATTTCAAATGCAGAACCCTGTTAGCAACCGACTTCTAGTTTAGCTCAAATGAACATGCCTCAAATGTGCTTGTAGTGTCAAAGCAAGCAGACCATTAAAGTGCACAAATTAGATGTTGGAAGAATTAAAACAAGGTCATCCTTTCCTAATTAGGAGAACATGTATGGAAGTGTTTGTGCTAAAGTTGCTTTGAATGGAACACATAATAGTAATATGAACAAGTGCACTGAATCAAACCTACCTTCCTATTATGTGACAACCCAAGATTTTCATGTTTGTCCTTCCACTTAATTCTATCACGTGTCAAAGGATCTTACGACAACACAAAGGAAGCTTTCATCCTTCCCTCATGAAGTTAATAAGAATAGGGAAGCCCTCAGAATAACTGACACTGGTATCCCCATCAAATTTTTCCTATTAGAATTTCTAAATCTCCATGACCTAACCACAAACCCAAGAGCTATCAAGGCACAAGGATGAGCAATAACACCAACAACATTTCTTCTTTGGGCATTGATACGATTCCCAAATGAGTATTCTCTAGATCGCGAGATCGATGACTCCTCGGAAAAAAGCGCCCATGAGTTAGAGACTTTGTGCCATTGAATTCAAAATGTACATTCTATGCATGTATGGGTAATCTGTCTCATAAGAAAAAATACAACGATGCTGCTCATACATTCACTTCTGAAAAGAATTAACAATGAAGCAATCAAAAATGGATTATGATGAGATTCAACTAATCATTAACGAATAGTTGAGAGCATGTAGTTATGTCTTTAGTTCGAGTAGTCGTGTGATGAAAATGAGCAAAGAAAATGATGTGACAGATACCAACACTTAGATGAAAACTTATATCCAAAGAAAACATTCTTGGAGATCTATCCCATCAAGCATGTCAGAATACAATGCTTCAAGTTGAGGATGAGGGGGTGAACGTGTGCAATGAATAGTTAAGGGGTGCACGAATTGAGGTTTCACTTGAGTGATGGAACAACTAATGCCATGCTAGAGCACTGGTCCTCAACAATTAGGGTTTATCTAGTCATGGGTAATGGATCGAGAGATCAACAAGGGGTGACTAGAACGAGAGATCAAAAAGGGGCGATTGGAGAAAATGGTGAGAGAGATCGGGGAGGGGAAACTAGATAAAATGGTGAAAAATACACTTATGTCCCACTCGAATAATAATTACAATAGGTCATGAGGAGCACTCAATGTTTTGGTCACGTAGGGTTGTTTTGTGTTAGGTTATGAGATGAGAGAAGGCATGCATAAGAGCACTCGTGTTGAAACCATACTTATAGACCAGGCATAGGGGTTTTGTTAGGTACCTAGAGAGGTAGTGGAGGCCATTCAATGTAAGGTGGACTAGGTCCACTATATTATTAAATAAGGCTCACTATGGTAGTTAGATATAATAAATGGGTAGTTAGATATAATAAATGTAAGAGCACTTCTTAGAAGGTTCTTTTTCTAGAAGATTCCTCTTCTAGAATGTTCTTATGGGATGGTAGCACTATATAAAGGGGTTCGAACAATGTGATGGAATATGAATAGAAATATTGTATTGTGAGTTGTAGCTCAATAGGAGGTTGCACCCTCGAAGAGGCAAGTGAACATGAGAGGATCTATTCCATAATAAGATCCATTGTATGGTGTTTTCCTACCCTAAGGGTTTGATATAACAAAGTGGTGGTTTTCTATATTGTTTCATATATCTTGGGTGGTGATTGTATTCAGATATATTTGGTACTATTGTGGTATTTTTTATTTATGTATTTGGTACTTAACAAGTGGTATCAGAGAACTTTCCTTGGCAGCAATTGTGGGCAATTTTTTTTATTTTTTTTGCAAATTTAGTTTTTTAGAGAAGAAAAAAAAGAGGGCGAAAATATTTCAGACAATTTATGTAGGCTTTGGTGAAATTTTTTCAGAAACTAGTTGTATATCTAAGTTCCTCTCAAAGAAACACCCAAGTTAAAAAAAAATCATCTGAAAAGAGTCCGGGAAGTAAAGTTATTTGCATTTTAAAATCTGCAATTTTCATGGTTTTTTCCGCAGACGGCTACGTGATTTTTATGATTTATGTAGCCTCTAGAGATGAATTTTCCAAAATAAGTTACAGATCTGAGTTCCTCTCACAATTTCACCCAAATTCAAAACAAAAATCATTCGAATCGGAGTTACAGAAGTGAAGATATCGTTGATTTAAAATCAACCATTTTTGGTGGTTTTTTGGATTGCTACAAGATCAGATTCTTACACACACACACACACACATATATATATAAGAATCCTAGATTACATTTTGAAAACATCATATAATGAATGGAATACTAATAAATGAATAAATGAGTATGTTTGATTGAATAGACTTGGTTGAATCCATGGTAAGAAAAGGAAGTGAGGCCTAAGAGATAACTCGATTGGGATGAAAAGTCCCAGGCTTTGTAGAAAGAATTGGAAGAAGGGGAGAGTCCTCATTTCTTTTATTGCTGATTTGTTTTCTCTGGGATGAGAAAGCTAGTACACTGATGAAGGTAAATTTTTTGACACCATAGTGATGATGGTCATATTGTTGTAGAAACAATCGAGATTTTTTTGTGTTGCACTCATGAAAACATTAAGGATAATGTGATGAAGTGCATGAATATATGCTAGGACATGTCTGGAAATGTTTTATTATCTTAATGTTATGCACAATTTTTTTTAAAGGAAGTTACATGCCATGGATAGCCCAGTAGAGTATGATTCATGAAGGAAGCCCTGATTGAATCAGGTTAATCAAGAACCTGACAGAGGAGATGAATGAGAGACGTTCATCGGAAGGAAAACCGATCTCAGTCGTCAGATTGACTTCAATATCCACTGGAGTTAATGGATCAAACATCAGTCGTTCAATTAGATCGACGCTCGGGGATCATTGTGGAATACAAAGGAGAAATTAATGGACATGCTAGTTCATAGTTTGCAATGAACGAGCACCATTGATCTCATTGGGGTGGATGATCAATGACCACAATTAAAAGATACAGGTGAGCAATTTTCAGATTGCAAAGATCGAACTCTCCAATAAAGAAAGAGAATATTGGAATTACGCAATCGTTGTGAACCGCCGATATCTGAACGATTGGTGGGTGAATGTGCAAGGAACCCACACATTAATGTCGCGTAAATTCGTACTATGATTAGGATCTATGGTTGAATTTAGAATATCGAAGCTTTGTTCTCAATCTAAATTCTTTGTCAAACACTTCTATGGTGGAATTATTATTATCTGGAAATCGTGTGGCTTAAAATCGATCGAGGGATAAGATAGACGACCAACATTCATTGGAGAGATTGCATATGCACACGGGTTAACATCGAGACTTGTACCTATAACTTAAACTAAATATAGTGTTGTCTAATTTTGGGATCATATCGTAGATCAGATGACCCATATTCATTGAGGAGATCAGGAAGAGAGTTAAACCGTGAGCTAGTCGAGGTTTTGAAATCCATTGCAACTGTTGGATCTGGGGGAGGATGGACCTATGCCATTGAATTGTAGACAAGGTATTAAGCTAGGATTATAGCACCTAGACACGGGAGAAACAAGATATCGCTTGAAAAGAATAGAGTCGATGTCACAACTCTCGGTCGCATGGAGAGAAAATGGAGTTCCTCCGGGCTAGTCAAGGAAGCTAGAGTTTAACACTCTGTGTTAGACTGTCGTTTTGGGGACTGGTTCTATGGGAATAAATGTGCTCATAGTTAGCACATTGCACGGAATTGCTTTGAGGAAATGCATGTTTGTATAAAGGGAAGACAATGGACCTTCCATGGAGGAAGAAGGACCTTCTGAAAAGTTTACTTACCTTGTATGTGTTTCAAAGGAAAGAGAATTTGGGTGGCCATGACTTTGGGAACCTTGGTTACTAACGAGGAAAGAGTGCTTGGATCCATTCAAGAGAAACTTATAGTTTCAGATGTGTCGACTTGGGATCATGATCAACCTGTAGTAGGAAGCACAGTCTGGTTGCAATAATGAACAAGAATGAATAAGCCATGTGGTGAAGAGATTGGCTAAGCTCCAACACACCATGGAAGAGTGTGTGTCATAAAGTGTGGCAAAATTGAAATCAATGCAAGGGTGCCTTGGGTATGAATATGGCCATGAATGTTGGCACATTCATTAAAGTCAATTGATATCTGAATTACATTTTGAAAAGTTTGGTAGGCTCAAATGATGCATAGGTAAGGGATGATTTTTCCTTCCATGTTTATATAGATGTGATGCAACTGTTAGAATGCACAAGTTAAGAAAGGATGTGATGACATTTTAAATGTCTTGATAGTACATGCATATATATACATGAGAAACTAACAGTTTGTTTGGCTGTGTAAAGAATGAATTGTAGGAAGAAAGAGTCTTGGATATGGAAATATTGTAAGCCCATAAGGAAAACTGATTGCCTACTGAGATAAACTGCTATGGGGAGGAAAGTCCCATGCTTGTGAATCTGTTCCATGTGTAGAACAAATTTGAAGAACAAACTGTGGAATTTGGAAATATGTGGGTGACATATTTACAAGAAAATTTTGAATTAAAAATTTATGATGATGTCTCATGAATTTATGTATACCTGTGATACAACTGAGAGGAAAAGCTATGTCCATAAAGTACAAATAAAAACTTTCAGTATGAAAAGAACGAAAACTGGCTACTACTGAGCCATGAGAACACCATGGTAAGCTGTGATCTCCTGGAATATGATGTGTTGAGATAACACAAGCCGGAGGGACACCTCGATAGAGAAAGTCTGAGGGACCCCTCGACTATAAGGTTCAATAAAGTATTTGGAATTCTTCATGTGCAAGAAAACCTTGGAAAGGCAAGAGGGATCAGAGAAGGGGATGCCTAATTCTAGGCCCGAAGGGTGAGTGACCACAAGGAAGAGGAGACTCTGATAGTTCTTGTAAACTATTGATTGGGATCATGCACATAATGGGTATGTCAAGGAAAAACAATGAGCCTAGATAACAAGACAACCATGTGGATACAAATCCACCAACTGTGCAGATAAGTATGATACTGGATTATGAAATTTTCCTAGAATTTTATGCAACAATAAAAAAAATTCGCATAAGAGTATGATTAATGTTCTTGTTGTCCAATAATTATTGAAGGAAGGTGACAAAGGTTAAGAGTCTGAAAAAAGGACCCGACCCAGAAAGAAGGTCAAGACTTATGAAGTGGCTAAATAAGAAAGGCATGACACATGTTACTAAGAAAGAACATTGAGGACAATGTCCCTTTTTAAGTGGGAGGGGATTGTAAAACCCCTGTTTCCCCCAACTTGTAATTAATCACTGATTAGGATTACCATGTTGTGGCATGAGAACAATGTAAATGTATTATTGTTTGAATAGCCAAACAAATGACTGTGCGGGTGAAGCCTTCAAAGTACTGGCAATGATATGACTAGAGGAAAGAATGTGAAAACTATGGAGAAGGCTCATTATGGGTATGACCCCAAATTTCCCTTGGTGGGAATAAAAAACCTTCTCTGGATCCCAAGGAGAGAAATTAGTTAATGAATAAAGGACCAATGGTTGAACCTTCAACCATCCCCATGAATGTAAGCATGGTCTAACTGAAGAATGTCAACCCGAAGTACCATAGGGTCCTGCAGACCTAGAGTGACCTGAGTCTTCCTTCTGACAGAAGGAATATGATAGGAGGGATGTCCACGCAAGGCACGCAAATGAATGAGGAGAAGAGGCGAGAATATCTCCAGTGGATAAACAAGAAGAAGGTCACGAGCTTGATTCTGAGAAAGCATCTGATAAACCTCACCGAGGCCATGACAGATAAAGAGATCTTTGAGAGTTTGCAGAGAACAAAACCTGAGAAAAATATGAGATACAGAAAGAATCCTTGAGAAATTGCAAGAGTTCCCTGGCAATATCATGGCTTGGCAGGGGGTGGCCAGAGTGATAAGAATGAATGCCTATAATCCTATGGTTGGATGGAAAGGAGAACACCCACAGTCAGTCGATTGGTGACCAACTGTAATAGATAAGTGTTTTTATGCCATGTATGCTAAAATTGAAATACATAATTTGATTATCTGTAGATATGATAATTTGTGCCTTATGTGAAATTGATTATAAGAGTATTTAGTATCCTTCTATAAAATATTTCATTTGAACGGTTGTAAGGAAATAATCTTGGTCTCTGGTCCGGTCGAAAAACATTCGAGGTGTTTTTCCTAGGGAGCCACCCCACAATTCCAAAGTTGGATTAGACTTCTTGAGACTGCCACAGTCTCATTAATTCTATGAGATTTCCCCACCCTATTTTAGAACTTAAAGTTCTACAATTTTGGAGGGCACTTCCTTCAACCCAGTAGGCTAAGAGACCACAATCTTGTTCCCACGTCCTTAACCAAATATCGAATAATACTAAATCTTACAGTTCGATATTCCTTAGAGGATCCATGTGACCATGGTTTGGGAACCCTCTTCTAGTCTGAAAGGAGCTAGCTCTTATTGGCTTTGGATCTCCAGGAGCTCGAATCTCCGGGAGCTCGAAGCTCCGAGATGTTATACTTCAAAAATGTCGAAACTCTCGAATGTCGGAGTCATGGAATGTCATGAGTCTTTGATTGGGGGAGTCCGTTGGGGACCTCTTCTTGACCATCCGATCAAGCAGTGGAGGCTTTCGCGTATGGCACTTCGATGAATTCCTGCTTCAGAAGGGTGGAGTGGTCGTAACGCTGGAACCTACAAAGGTTGAATTTGTGAAGTGATAAGAGTAGTAGATATATGGATCTACGTGGATCGACCCTAACCATCAGATCTAGGTTATGGTCAGCCTGACACTGACCAACTCTAGGAATCAGGAGGAGACTTCACCACAACTCCCCCGAAGGGCGAAGTCCAGAAGTAATGGGAGTCGTAGATCTATGGGTCTACATGGCTAGATCTCGACCATGAAATCTGAAGTATGTTATAAGGATGCCAGTATGGTGTGATGTGGAAAACTGACGTCACCAGGGTGACATGTGTTAGCACAAGATTTCTTTATGCCTCAGCTTTGCATAAATCCTTCATTATTCATTTTGTCAAATGAATACAATTGTTATGGGATATTTTATTTATTTTGGGGAAAATTGAAATTATATTGGGTTATGCCCAATCTCCAAGTTCAATATTTAATCAACATCTCAAGACAACACTAGCCAAAGACACAAGCCAATGCCAACATATCAATCAAGTTATACACAAAGCACCAAGAGAGAGACTAGCATTCAAATTTAAGGTACAAAGTGTCAAGAACAAGCATTGAAAACACTCTCAGAAGGTTCTAAGCATCAAAAGAACTCATGGATTTGTGCTACCTATTGGCACATGGGCAGACCCAGGGTTCAATGCTACAACAACATGCCAACAAAACCCTAACTATCAGCCCTTTCAACAACACCTGTGAAGCAGATGAAGTCTCACTCGAGGTAGAGGTAGGGGTGGTTGCAGGACTCAGATGTTTGCAACCTTAGCTGGGACACAGATCTATGATTCTAACACTTAAGAGAGCACTTAGCAGTTAATCTTCATCAATATTCAGTTTTTAGTAACAACCCAGATGTACCCTAATTACAGAGTATCGCAGTATGCAACCAGATCCATCATCTAATAACACTTAAAATAAAAGGAACACATTATATCTAGCAGGTTCAAGCACTGAGCACATCCATATAGGTCAGATCTAGCATTCATTCACATGATTAGCACAAAACAACATCAGGTCTATCTAACATTCATCACATAGAAAAACATCGATACATCGCACAAAGAAGAGCAACACAACATGTACGTGGTTCACCCCCACCCTGGGGCTATGTCCACCAGATCTTCTTCTTTATTAATGTATTCAATTGGTAAGAACACACAGTCACCAAAAACCCTTCTGTGCACAGGAAAGAAGATTTGTGCAGCTCACTAGATCCTTCTTCATTGCGTTGTAGCACACAACCTTCTATAATATCTATAATAACTTGCAGTTAGATCTGTAACCCTTCTACGGTCATGCACAAAGCACTACTAGCACTTAGCTTACATCACATATATAGGCTATCGTCCCCTTACTTACTTCGCCTAGACATCTATTTATACATACAAAAGTGGGCCTAAGTGTGGGTGAAGCCACGGGCCAATATCCCTTTCCCATTACATTGTCCCAAAACCAAAAAAGGGGCCCGAAAGTGGGTCGAGCTCCCATGATCTCTGCTTCGTCTGGCACTCCATCTTTGATAGGATGTCAAAGTCCCAAAAATGGTCAAATATGATCAAGTGTTCCTCAAAACTTTGTCAAGGGCCAACAGGCCCCCAACACTCACTTGTGACTCGTTCCGAGTCACTCTGGTCTGAGCAATTTCGCTTCGAATGCCTCGATATTGGCTCGAGCTGCTTCGATCTGATGTAGTGCTACTACTTCTTACTCAATGAAATCCTGAATAAGTGCATCATTTACTGGTCCTTTGAGGCATTTTTTTGCTGTACTCACAACCTGTTCAAGTTCTACTCCTTGGCTTTCAAGTTCAGTGAATAATTGACATGCCTTTCCTTGCACTAGTTGAAGTCATTGAGAGACTTCCATTACTTTACTCTAGAGTGTGCCTACTTGCTTCTGGGTCATGCATTGATCTGGAAACCTCTTCATTCTCTCAACTGGTGAAAAGGCCTTTAGCTATGTTTGTAACATGTCTGCCTGTTGCTGTGCGTGTTGGAGCTACGACTCTAATGCCTATAATTATGGATTTTCCCTGAGGCTTTCATTAGTCTAGGCGCTTCTGGAGCTCAGCTTCTTGTATTCCAAGGAAAAGGATTTTAGTCTGTCAACTGCGCTTCAGGCAGTGGCCTCTCTTAGATATCTTATTTCTTGAGGTGTCTCAGGCACAGTGCGAAGTTCCAGGTCTGTGATGCATTGTTGAAGTTGCTGGATCACTCCTTCTAGTTGTGCCACCTGTTGTGGAACTTTTTCTTCTATATGGACTTCGAGGATTGTCATAGAGTGAAGTGCTCTGTGAACCCATTCCTGTACTTCGATTTGCTCTGCAAGCAACTGTTCCCTGTCTTGTTGTAACGTTGCTTTCTCTTCCTCCCACTTTTCTTGAAGAGCTAGTTTTTCTTGTTCTTCATTACTGCACTGTTCTAGCATATCTTTCTGTGCCTATGCCAAATCTTGGGTAGCTTAAACTATCTCTTCCTAAGCTCGTCGAAGGTGATCTTCAAATTTATTGGCAATTTGGTGCAGTTGGGCTGGCTCATCTCCTGGTTCTTTTGTTCCACTTGTCGAGGGTGTAATAGAAACTGTGTGGCTATATTGTAGTGCGTGCTGCAGTTCTCGAAGTTCACCCTTGATTCGACTGAATACCTCCTCCTTCTTCGCTTCTTGATTTTTTGCGATCTCCAATGAAGAATCATTCAACGTAGCAACTAAGAAGTCGAAGTCATCTGAGGTGAGGGTAGTCTTAAATGTAGCCCTGGTGGCTTTGGATTTCTTTCAGGATGAAGTATTTGGCGGGGTAACCTTCCTTTTCTTATTTGGATCCTCTTCGTCTCTAGGTGGAGTAACTTTGCCTTTTTTTTCTCAACTTTTGTGCCACCTAGTTCTCCACCATCATCTCCCTTCTCACATGAGGTCGAATATGTCTCCACCAATGTGCTATGGACATCATGCACTTCGTCATTTTTCTTCGTTTTACTTGGTCCAGGTGTGTCCACCATAGTTTTAGGAATATCCACATCAGACATCTCTGCGGGGTCCGCCGGAACAAGGAGGTCTGCCGACCATTCCTTTGTAATATCCTCCAAGTCATCTTCTGTCAATTTTTAATATGACTGGAGCTACTGTTTATGCTCATCAGTGCACGCTGTAATGTAGGTGAAGTGGTAGTCTGCGCTGAACTTCATCAAGGGTCTAAACCTGTAAAGTGTGTTCGAGGTGATGCATGGTGTAGACTAGATTGCGATCTTCAACTGGTTTTAGTAGGTGTGAAAGACGACATTGCACTGCCACTGTTTGCTCATGTTGCTAGAATACCGCAGTGTATAGAACTTTGCAGCCAGTGGTTCAAAGGGTTCTATATCCGGGAAAGTGGTGCCTTCTGGTAGCTCCCAGGAAGTGAAAGCGATCAATATGAGAATCCAACTAAAGTGGAAGTCATACCCTTGGTCTTGAGCTTCTCTGCAATCAATCTCTAGTTGGTTGACAAGGTACTGTGCCCAGTTCATCTGTAATTCCTCTGCGCACTTCCCTGCGAGGTCGACCACGAATTCGGTCACTTGAGTTGGTCTATTCTTACAAACTAACTTGCCCACGATCAGCTGATAGGAAAGGCACACTACACCACTCTGGATAGAGGCTACCTTGTATCCTCGTGTGCCCTTCTCGACATCACCATAGGTTTCCTTAATTCTCTGCGCTAATGCTTGGTCGGAGGCCTTGCCAGGGTATAACTCCTGTGGGTTAGGGCCTTGCATGATAAGCCTTATGATCCGATTGATCAAGGTCGAATCCATAATGATTCATCGGTTTATCCATAGGTATCCTCCGTGATAACAAGATAGAAGCAACTTTACACACACATTCACCTCCCGGTGTCTACCAAAGTGCGATATCTTCATAACATTCAACAATGTAGACTGCACGAGGTTTTGGGTCCATGACTGCAGGACAATCTTCGAGTTCTTTCCCTTCATCTTCATTAGATACTTGTGTGGGGCAAGCATACTGTAGGCTTTCATGTCGTCGAGGTTGAAGTCACTAAACTTCAACGTTGCGAGCTTGTCTTGATCAGATCGAACTGTGCGCACTCCTTTCGGAAGGTACACAGTGATCAAAGTATACTCGAAGTATTTGGGTAAACTATCACAGTTAATCCCACCACTCAGAGTTGGTATGTAAGTCGACAGAATGCATGGAATCATCTTGGCATTCACAATGTCGTCTTTGTGCTTTGTTCTTGTCTCTATCATGGTTCAGGAAGTTCCTGCTCTGCTAGCAGTTGAGGGAGAAGCTTGGACTCCTCCTATTGATGACACTTGCACACCTGCAAACATCCTTCTTTCTGACATGATTCTCTCAGTCATTAAGTCAACCAGAACTTCTTCGACTACTTTCTCTACTGCATTGAGCTCGTCCAACATATAAGCTCGGGGTCGATTAGATTGGGTGTGAATTGGATTCAAAAACTGTAGTGGAGGGTACGGGAACAAGGCGATGATCACAGTGAAAAATAATCTCAGGCTGTGGGCTCAAGTTCTTAGTTAGCAAAAGGTATTCTCGGTGCGTGGCACGACGGACTAAGTAAGAAAGTTAGCAACGGTGTGCTTGTAATGGGTATAAGGCATCATTAACCCATGTTTTGTCTGTTTATGGTGCGGTCTGATGGTCTAGTGGTGAACCATCAATTATTTTTGACTCGTTCGGAGCGACAGTCGAACAGTTATATCAACTTCCAAAGGCTATATTGCTTCACCTCAACGAAGTGGCCTATGTCGCTGGTCTGATATCTCGACGAAGTTCAATTTCTACAATTTTCTCGTTCTGCGAGGTTTCCTCTTAAGTATTCTATAGTCTATCGATCTTAGCTCTCCTTTTACTTAGTTTCCTATCCTTTTTTCCAGTGAGCTTCGTCTCGAGGATTCTTTTCCCATTTTGATTCTTATTTTCCTTGAACATAGGTACTTCGCGCTGCGGAGATTCTCTCCTAAGAACCAGGGGTAATAATTCTTCTTTTTCTGGGACATGTGCTCTGGTCTTTTATGATCCTTTTGACATTCTTTCAGCTTTGACATCTGGGCCTCTAATGATAAGTGGCTTTGATCTGTTCTCATGTTCTTCAATCAACTACGCAATCCTTCTGGTCATGAAATCTGTTAACTCTTGTCTCTGATGTTCTAAAACTTTTTCTTCTTCTTTCTTTCTGGTTTGATCTCTCTTAATCCAAGGTTTTCCAAGTAACATAGTAAATGGGGCATTGTCCTCAATAAACTTGATAATCTCAAAATATTCTTTTGTCGAAGTTCCATTAGCATTCATAAATATATGAGTGAGATTTCCACATAGGGTCACCAACTTTCCTCTAAAGATACCTATTCCTCTTAGTGAAGGGATCATAGCAGGTCTTCCTATAGCTTCCCAAGTTCTCTCTAGCATGATGTTCACTGGTGTTTCTTCATCAAGAACATAGCCAATGTCAAAATCTCCTATTCTTACTTTGATGCATTCTTTTTCTTTAAAGATCTCTGATAACCTAAAATGTCGGTGGTCGTTCAGGGTCTCTTTCATCTGTAGTAATACTTTCTCGTATTCTTTCAGAGATTAGACTATTTCTAGAGTTGTCTTAGGGTTTTCTTAATTCAGATTCATTCTTTCAATCTTAGCAATAATTCTAGGGCAATCCAACACTTCATGGTCCAAATCTTTGCAACAGATATAACTAGGTCTTCCACCCGGGCATTCCTTAGCTAGATGGCCTAGTTTTCTGCAACTATAACATAGAGTTAATCCTCTCTTTCTTGTAAATGATCCCCAACCTCTTCTGTATTCCGCACTAGGATCATGGTAGCTAGCCTACAAAAAATTCTTTCTAGGATCCTGCATCCATTGGTTATTCCAAACATTCTTTCTATGCATAGGTATAACATATTTATCATTATTCTTACTAGATCTATTCATATCAAACCTTCTTTCATCTAACAATGCCTTAGTTTTCAAGCTAGGATAGACTATATCAAGCATACCTAGATCCATATTTTAGAAATAAAATTTTTCACTTATCTTACTTTTACAGAGCATAAAGCTTCCATATCTAAAAACTTTTAGTTGTTCTTACCTCTATCAGATCATAGAGCTTACAGATCTTACCTCTTTTTGTAGATCTGACGTCTTTACTTCAAAAACATCCACTTTAACCTTTCTTAGAGCACAAAGCGTTCAGATCTGACTTCTTTTCTTCAGATTTGTCCTTCCTTCTTTAGCATAGATCTTCCAAAGTTTCAGGATGAATATTTGCACAAAGCTTCTTCTTTCTCAGTTCCCAGAAATCATAATTTCAGGTCTCGATAATGGAAACATTTGTTGGGATAGGGGTCGACCTAGGCTTCAATGCTACAATATCGCACCAACAAAACCCGAACTACCGACCCTTTCGACAACACCTACGAAGCATATGAAGTCTCACTCGAGGTAGAGGCATGGGTGGTTGTAGGACTCAGATGTCTGCAACCTTAACTGGGACACATATCTGTGATTCTAACACTTAACAGAGCACTTAACAGTTAATATTCATCAATATTCAGTTCTTAGTAACAACGCAAACGTACCCTAATTACAAAGTATCGAAGTATGCAACCATATCCATCATCTAATAACACTTAACATAAAAGGAACACATTAGATCTAGCAGGTTCAAGCACTAAGCACATGCATATAGGTTATATCTAGCATTCATTCACATGATTAGGCACAAAGAAACATCAGGTCTATCTAACATTCATCACATAGAAACACATCAATACATCACACAAATCAGAGAAACACAACATGTCCATGATTCACCCCCACCCTGGGGCTACATATACCAACTCTTCTTCTTTATTAATTTCTTCAATCGGTTACAACACACAGTCACCAAAAACCCTTCTGCGCATAGGACATAATATCTACGCAGCTCGCTAGATCCTTCTTCCTTGTGTTGTAGCACAAAGCCTTCTATAATCTCTATAATAACTTGCACTTAGCTCTGTAACCCTTCTACATTCATGCACAGAGCAATACTAGCACTTAGCTTACATCACATAGATAGGCTACCATGCCCTTACTTACTTCGCCTAGACATCTCTTTATACATACAAAAGTGGGCCTAAGTGTGGGTGAACCCATAGGTCGACATCCCTTTCCCATTACATTGTCCCAAAACACAAAAAGGGGCCCGAAAGTGGGACGAGCTCCCATGATCTCTTCTTCGACTGGTGCTCCATCTTCGAAAGGCTGTCGAAGTCCCAAAAATGGTCAAATATGACCAAGTGTTCCTCAAAACATGGTCAAGGTCCAACACTACCCAATTGCATGCAGACACACAGGAAGGCGCTACCAAAATTCTGGCATAAACCGAATTGTGCAGAATTATTTTTGAATGTTTCTACCAGTTTTGAGTGACTAACTTAAAACTTGGATTGTGAACAATTGAGAAGGTATTTTTGAAAACAGGAGGAGGTTTTTGTTCATAACATAATTGGCATCATTGTCGGGGATGGATTTGAGTAGATTGAAAATCTCCCTGGGAAGAACGACATTGCATAGCTCTATCTTTAGATGGTGACTGAAGTTGGACACCTTCAAGACTAGACATTCACCATGGTGACTCCATTGTTCAAAATCTGTTGGTGACTCCAATGGAAAGAGACAAATTAAATGGCTATGAAGGCTATCTTGGCCAGGAGGTTTGCCCCACTCAATTTATCATCCATAGAGGATTATCCACATCCTGTGGCTCTTATTGATGAATGGCAAGATCTGTTGCCCAGATTTTATGAAGGTAAGGATGACAACCCTGTTGAGCATGTTCATGAATTTCATAATTTGATGCAGCAATTTGACATCCATCATGAATATATATTGATGAAAATGTCCATGTATTCATTGGATGGGGATGCATGTAAATGGTATTTCTCGTTACCCCCTTCCAGCATTTCATCCTTGAAGGATTTCCACAGAGTATTCAATGAACATTGGAAAAGATTTTATCCCTCTGAAAGTATTTGTCATAACTGTTGTGAGGGATATGTAGAATGGGCTCAAGATTTGTTAGATTACTCTGTTGAATATAAAGATGAAAACAATTTTATTCACTATCCAAATGAAAGTATTGATGAAGATATATAAAGTATGGATGATGAGGACCTGTTTGAAGCACTTTATCATTTTTCTTCGCAAGTTTATTTCCATGATGATCAAGGGATGTTAGTTGTAGATGAAATCAATGAAGAAATCATAGTAGATTCCCATGATCTCTCTACAGAAACAAATAATGATTCATCTGCTCCTTTGTGTACAACTAATGAAAATATTCAACATCGTGGTCAATCTGCAGAAGAGAAAGAAAACAATTGTTGTTTTATCCAAAGGAAACACATACTACCTCCTCCTTTAATTGAAGAAGAGATAGACTAGCTCCTGAACAATTATGTTACAACCCCTGCTTAGATAGATTTGCAGCATTCACACAGTCCTGAACATGTGAGTGAAACTTCTTCTATTACTGAAAATGAAAATATGAGTTTAAATGATGACAACCATGGAACTTTACAGGAAGTTAGTAAAGCAATTTATGATGACGATTTCCTGCCAGAGAATCAACTTGTAGGCACTGTTTTGTTTCATGAATAAGATAGGGATGTCATGTTTAATAACCTTGAAGAATGTTTGTTTTTCGAAGATGCTTTGGACTATGATTTGGAGGAGTGTGGATCTGATATAGATAGCTTCATAGTTGATATTCTGAGCATTTGTATGACTGATGACACTTATGTTTTAGCTGTTGAACCTATATACAATGAGTACAATGATGATTACATGGTTGTTTCTTTAGAACAGTTTGCTGCAGGTTTTTCATGGAGGGATGATGGTCTTCATACAGATTTTAGTAATCTTAATTCCATAGCAGATGATCTTGAAGGATGTTCATATATTCTATTTGAGAATGATCATGAGGATAATGATGTAGAACAAAGAGTAGTCCTAGATATTTTAAAACCTCAGGACCAAATATTTTTCGAATATCCTTTTGCTGGCCTCTTAGAGTCATTTAATGGAGGAGTATGCTATTCCATGAATGTTTTGTCACTCGATTCGAGAAAAATTTTGAACATTTATGTTCAACAACATTTCAAATGGGAGTTGTCATTTTCCTTTTTTAGCCTACTCAAACAAAATGTGAGCAAGGTTCGAGTAAATAGCCAATTATCGGATTGGCTTCATTGGAATTTTTGTATAATTTAATTTAGCAAGGATTTTCAGTAGATTAGAGTAGGTGTGTGCAATAAGCTTGCTAGACAAGCATCATTTTCATCATTTTTGTCAGTTTTAGTTTTCATTTGCATTTCGTTTCAGCTTGAGGTCACATATCAAAGAATATTGTAGAGGTTAAAGGTTGGGAGAAGCCCTAGGATAAGGAAATGAAACTAAAAGAGTTCTTAGAGCCTCACAGGGAGGAATCTATCCCCCATGGAGCTTATGTTAGCACAATATTGGTTTATGCCTCAACTTTACATAAATCCTTCATTATTCATTTTGGCAAATGAATACAATTGTTATGGGATATTTTATTTATTTTGGGGAAAATTGAAATTATATTGGGTTATGCCCAATCTCCAAGTTCAATCATTAATCAAAATCTCAAGAAAACACTAGCCAAAGACATAGGCCAATGCCAACATATCGATCAAGTTATACAAAAAGCACCAAGAGAGAGACTAACATTCAAATTTAAGGTGCCAAGTGTCAAGAAAAATCATTGACAACACTCTCAAATGGTTCCAAGCTTCAAAATAACTCATGTATCTACACTACCCAATTTCATGCAGAGACACAGGTGGGCACTACCTAAAGGCGCTACCGAAATTCTAGCAGAAACCGAATTGTGCAGAATTATTTTTTGATGTTTCTGCCAGTTTTGAGTGACTAACTTAAAACTTGTATTGTGAACAATTGAGAAGGTATTTTTGAAAACTGGAGGAGGTTTTTATTCATAACATTCCAAATAACAAAAACCTCTCTCTTTTTTTAAAAATTTGTTATGTTTTGAGATATATTAGACTTAGAAGTGGCACTACCAACTGTTTTATAATGGCACTACCTAATTTCCTGTAGCGGTCACGGTTTTAGTATTTGCCTTGTTGGGAGGTTGCCACCTATCAAGGAGGATTCAAATGGATTCTCAAGGATAAATTAGATGTCAAGAGACACCTACACATAATATTTAGCTCCATCAAAGGCCTCATGCAATGAGGTGGAAACAATTTATTAATGACTTCCAACAAATTCCTAAAAATTAGCAGTTTGTTGGATTTTTGTCTCTTTGATTATTGCCACCTATCTCCAAGGCTTAGAATCCAATGGAGGAGATGGGATTTGAGCTCCTAAGGTTATTTGGATGCTATTTTCTATTTAATGAAATATATCTCTTGGAGAAAAGGATTGGATTCATGATTCAAGAGAGGAGAGAGCTAGAGGAACAATTTATTTGCTCAATTGTAAGCCCGAGGGCCTATTGTAATTAGCATTTATGCCATTAGAGATTCATGAGAGTTTCTTATCATACTTTTTGTTCTTTGTTATAATTTTATCTTTTCATCTTTATTGAGTAATATTTATAGATTTTGAAGATCAAAAGATTCCTTTGATTAATGAATTCATGAGCTGCAAAGGATTTGTGATAATTACTTGTTAATCACAGACTATTGTTAAAGCACCCTTTAATCTATATTACATAAAGGATCTCTGTTATGTGGATATTCTTCTCTTTGTTTACCTTCTATTCTTATATCCATCTTTGCATAAGCCTTTTGTCTGGTAGGCAGCTTGATTGCCTTTGATTTGTAGGATGTTATGACTCCATGCCCAAAGGAATGTATATGCAACAATCTGATGCCCTCCTTTTTACTCTTCTCTTGTTGATCCACCTTTTCAAAATATTGTAATCCATTTACATTTCTATGTTACCAAGATTACTCTCATTTATAGTCTGGGAGTGACTCTTGGAGTGATAACAACATGGACCCATGATTGGCGTGATACGTCTCGCTAGGACATGTACGTTGTGCAGACCCCTTATGCCTATTAGAGTGTGACATGTGTCACCCCCTGATGAGGGAACGTGTCACCCTTGACCCTCACCGTGTGTCAGCCTCTGGTACATGCCCTCTTGGCTAAGGTTGTTAGGGATGTAACCAAGACTCTGAGAGTCTGGGACTTTGGGACTCAGGAGGATTTGGGGTGTAGTATCACAGAGAGACCAAAAGGACTGAAGACCAGTGCTAGGTGGCGACACTTCAGAACTCCAGGAGTTCGAGACTCCAGAGGATTTGCGTGGAGAGCGGAAAAGAGGTGTTCATCACCGAAGTGTTGAACGCCTAACTCTCCCCTCGCTTAAGTGTTCAATGGGAAATGAGCCCCGTCCTTAGATCAGATGGTGGATGGACTTCCCACCGTGGATGTAAGAACTTGGAGATGACACGTATGAGGAGGATCAACCCAGGCACCATCTGGGCTTTGGCCAATGAGCCTCGCAGATCTTCTAAAGGGTATAACCTCTGATCCATAACTCGTTTTTGAGCATGGAGATAGTGGTTGGAGAGATTTGGACGAGCAAAACATGATAGAGACCCCGGAAGGAGGGTTCAATTAATTAAGGAAATATTAAATTATGATGCCCCACCCCTTAAAAGAGTATTTAGGGGTCGAGTGTGTTACACTAGGGATTTAGAATGAAAGTAGTAGAGTGAGAGGGGATGTTAGGGTAGAAGGATGAGAATGTACCACCTAGAGATTCTAAAAGAGGGAAAGTGCAACTATATGATATGCTTTGATGTGAAGTACAACTAATGGAGAAATGCATTTGACATGTTGCATTAACATTTCAAACTAGAAAAACAACTTAAAAGTCCACCACTAAGTCTAAGACATATTATCCTTTAGTTGATCCTTTTCCTTTCACTCTACATTAAGAATATGTGCAACGCATTTACATCATGATGTATTCAAACTTAACCCACATAATTTAAAATAATAACAACAATATTATTTATTTACATGATCAATTATATACCAAAGGTCAAAATAGAGGTGTGGGTGCAGGTGAAGGTGTGCAATAAAAATGTACATCTTCACTCCTCATCTCTAATCCATACCCTCACCTCATGAAGTTGTTCCATATCCTCACCCCAAGGATGAGAGTATGCATTCCACATGAACGTACGTTTGGGGTTTACGGAGAAATATATCCATCTCTAATAAAGGGGATGAGAGTATTCATTCCTCATGAGCATACGTTTGGGGTTGACGGAGAAATATATGCATCTCTAATAAAGGTGGTGTGAAGGTAATAGATGAAGAAATGTTTTCCTCGTGAATCTAAGGTACATGAAATATGGAGTTAGGATGTGCATTTAATTATGTTACATAATCAGACATGAGCTAGTATTTCACATTACTTTTAACAAAAATTAATTATCAATTATTAAAAATTTGGCTTATGTAGTTATCACCTAAAATTGAAGCAAAAAAGACACTAAATGTAACCTTGTTATGTATCATATATCATCACTAACCTAAAACATAACCTTTAATAATACAAGATACATTGTTGATTCATAATCCTATTATATTTAAATTCTTTTATTTAAAAATACATGTATCACTAATAATCTAGAATATGGTTTTTATCTATATATCATATATCCTCATTAACCTAAAACATAGCCTTTAATAATACAAGGTACATTAGCCTTTAATAATACAAGGTACATTGTTGATTCATGACCATATTATATTTAAATTCTTTTATTTTAAAATACATGTATCACTCATAATCTAGAATATGGTTTATGTATCATATATCATCATTAACCTAAAACATGGCCTTTAATAATACAAGATGCATTGTTGATTCATGAACATATTATATTTAAATTTTTTTATTTTTTAATAATACAAGGTACATTGTTGATCCATGATCATATTATATTTAAAGTCTTTTATTTTAAAATACATGGATCACTGATAATCTAAAATATGGTTTTTAAGGATAGAAAGTGTATTTTTTAATAATACAAGGTACATTGTTGATCCATGATCATATTATATTTAAAGTCTTTTATTTTTAAAATACATGTATCACTGATAATCTAGAATATGGTTTTTAATGATAGAAAGTGTATTAGAATATAATTTTTAATGATAGAAAGTGTATTACTGAATTATGATATATTAGATTTAAATTTTCTATTTAAAAAATAATTTTAATATATTTGTTAAAAGGGATTTAATAGTTAAATTGGAATGTTGTAATAATAACAATTCTAAAATAAATTCTAATAAACATTAAATATTTAATGTATTAGAATATAGTTTTTAATGATAGAAAGTGTATTACTGAATTATGATATATTTGATTTAAATTTTTTGTTTAAAAAATAATTTTAGTATATTTGTTGAAAGGGATTTAATAGTTAAATTGGAATGTTGCAATAATATAAATTCTAAAATAAATTCTAATAAACATTAAATATTTAATCACTTATATAAATTAATCAAATTTAATAAATTATATGAATTTCACATATTTTACAATTTAGTAGATATTTATATTGATATAATATAATTAATTAATTAAACTCATATTATAATATATTCATAAATGATTAATAATTCTCATAATATTAATTATAGTTAAAAAAACAAAATACTCGTACAATCTAGTCCTCTAATAAATAAAATCACAATTTATTATAAAATCACAATTTATGATAATTTAATACTTTTAAAAATTAAAATTACATTATAAGTATCAATAAAATGAAAAATATGTAATATTAAAAAAAATCATTTATATTATTTTTAGTTTTTTCATTAAATTAACATAATATTTAATTATTTTGAAACCAAAATGTGTTTATATTACTCTATTAAATAATCATTAAAATATATTTATATTAATTTACTAAAAAATGTAATCATTAACTCTTTGTCACTAATATATTCAAATCATTCTCCAAAAAAAAAAAATGTGATCAATAAATTTCATCCCACTAATATATTCAAATCATCATCAAAACATTTATTCTCTTATGAATAATATTCAAATAAAATTTAAACAGATTAATACATTAAATAATTATAAAAAAATTGTGATAATCAACATTTATTCTCTTATAATAACATTCAAAAAAAATTAAATAGATTAATTAAATAAATAATCATAAAAAAGCTGTAATAATCAACTTTTGCCTTTAATATATTTAAATAATTTTTTTCTAATATATTTAAATCATTTTGGAAAGAATAATGTGATTAATAACTTTTATCTCACTAATATATTCAAATCATCAAAATATTTATTATTTTTTCTTTAATATAATCAAATCCTCTTTAAAAAGACTAATGTGATCAATAACTTTCATCCCACTAATATATAATATATTGAAATCACCATCAAAACATTTATTCTCTTTTCATTCATTAATATAACTTTGAAAAATAGTTAATGGTAATCACCATCAAAATGATTTGAATTTGAAAAATCATTAATACAAAAGAAAGCATATGGGTGGAGATAAATATAATCAAATAAATCATTAATTAGAACGAACGCATAAGGGTGAAAATAAATATTTGTAACTGTAATGTGAATATGCGATCAATAACTTTCATGGCAAGTGCTATATTCAAATCACCATCAAAACATTTATTCTCTTTTCACTCACTAATGTGATTTTGAAAATTTTTTAGAATTTGAAAAATCATTAATACAAAAGAAAGCATAAGGGTGAAAATAAATATTGGTAATTGTAATGTAAATATATGATCAATAACTTTCATGTTATATTCAAATCACCATCAAAACATTTATTCTCTTTTTACTCATTAATATGATTTTGAAAATTCATTAAAATTTGAAAAATTATTAATTAAAAAAAAAAAGCATAAGAGTAAAAATAAATATAATTAAAAAATCATTAATGATTTTGAAAATTCATTAGAATTTAGAATTTGAAAAATCATTAATAAAAAAAAAGCATAAGAATGAAGATAAATATAATTAAAAAAAATCATTACTGAGAATGAAAGGGTAAGGGTAGAGATAAATATTGTTAACTGTAAGGTGAAGTTGCATTTTTTTTAAAGCACATAATGACATGGATGCACATTGAGAGGTGATGCTGCATTATTGACAAGTCCATGTAACGTTTACTTTATAGATGGGTTTTTTCATATAGAGGTTTTGCAGGTGTTACATGTTAGGGAGATTATAAACTATACAACGTTCTAGGTTGTTGAACACAACTTCATTTTTATTTTCAATAATGTTTGTTTTTAGTAAGATCTTAACTAAGGATATATTAACATATAAATAATTTGTAATACATTATATAAAGTCTGAGTGGGTTTAATGGTTAAGAACATGTGTTTCCTCTTAATAGGGTATGTATACTTTTGTAGACTTTACCAGTCAAATCATTTGGTTTGGTATGCTGACTTGGCCGTGACCTTAAAAATAGATTATTATTATTTATATATATAATAAATATAATAAATATAATAAAATCACAATTGTAGAGAAGATTATTTTGGATTTTTTATAAAAGTTTTTTTAATGAAAAAAAAACAAGAATATATTATTACTTATTAATGATAATGAAATCTTCTCACAATAATATGTCATTGTATAAATAGCTTATAATATATATGTCATTGTATAAATAGCTTATAATATATAGCCAGTGACATGTTGTGCTCTTAAATGAGTTTATAAGATACTTTTGTTGTTGAGCCCTCAATATTATGAAATCATCAACACAACATAATATTATGAAAGCTAACATTCTAATTAGTAAAACTTTTATGCATCTTTTGTTGAATTGTAAAATATTTTAGTAAAGTAATACAAATGCATAAACAATACAATGCCCATTTCTATATAGTTTAAAAATACAAACTAATTTTATATCAAGCTTGAAATACAACTTATTATATTCAATAATTATTTTAAGGTGTATTTCAAACCTGAGATGATGATGATGATGATGAACGTCCACTGAGACAAATTGGTCTACCGAGACTTAAGAAAGTAAGATATTACTTCAATTTATTTAAAATTGTATTTCTATGCTAAAAAAACATTGAAATAATGTGGAATATATTTTTAAATTGGGATCTAATATGGCTATAGGTAGGGAAATCCAAAAGGAAGTATTTTTCATCTTCTACAAGATTAGTGTCACAAAGGTGACATATTCTCTCATCCCATGATGTTTTGGGAGCTGTCCAATACCCATTTTCACTATGTAACTCATGACAATTTATTCTTATTTTAACAATGTAAACTCTAAATATTTATTTTTAAAATTCATAATAAAAATATATAACTTTAAAATTTATAACATAAATATACATAATCAACTCAAAAATAATATATTAATAAAAAATTGAGGCAATACATAAGAGAGGCAGTCTTCCAAAATTCAAGTCCTTAGAGGGCACTCATGGACGACTATGTTTTCCCATAGATAAATATTTCGAGTGCTTTGCGAAAGAGACTACAACAAAGATCTTTACTGTGTATATCCAAATAAAAAGCCTGAGACTATACAAAAAGAAATACTACATTCAACCTAGACAAGAGGAGGAAAATCCTTCATAACAGGAGCGTCCTTTATTACCCTGGAACAAGATAGTTCAAATCAATCACTATGAAATTAACCATAGGAGAAGAAGTCGTGTCAGAATAGGAAATTGCAGACGGTAACACCTGAGCCTGGTAGGGGTGAGCCTGGCCGTCCTCCAATTGACTCCATAACGTGTTGCATTCATCCTGAATTTGTTAGAGCATCTAATACGTTGAACACAAATTTCAAAGATGGTAATCACCTAAGAGGTAGGCTACCCTGTCGAATTCGCAAGGCCTCACTTACATTGCGTAGGTCATCTACATCATGTTCAAGCTGAGAGAGGAGCACCTTTAAATTGCCTTTCCCCCGCTCCTCCATGGGGCCAAGAGTGGTATGGGGACAATGCTGGAACGCCAAAGACGATGACAGATTAACAATAACAAGAAGGCACCCAAAGAATACCAACAGAGCAATGAAATGGGAACCAAATACAATCTGTTGCACACATGAAGTTGGTGCCATAAAGGCTAGCCCCATGTCGCCCTAATCCCATTCAATTCAATGGTTGTTGTTACCCAAGAACCAATCCATTTCAGAATTGTATTTTTAAAAGGCATGTAATGCAATATATTAATGGTTATATTGAATGTATCCAATGCTTTTTTAAAACTCAAAGTTTACACACAAAATGTTGACAAATAAACACACTAATCAAAATAGTAGGATGTATTTATTTTTTTAAATAAAAATAAAATTAATGTGTATTTTATTTTTTAAGTAAAATAAAATTAAAAAAATTTCTTATAAATATAAAAGAGTTTTATTTAACTCTTGTATCATGGGAAACATTCCATCTCTGATTCAGTTGCCACATCACTTGGATTCAGAGTAAGGTCTTTTAGGTCTTAATGGCGGTCTCATCAGCCTGGAGAATTAATTCCTCCCCTCTCCATGATATGTTTATAGATTTCCATCCTCTTACTATTCCCCCCAACTTGTTTACTTGTGGTTCAAACCTCGACTCTCAACACTATGTCTTGAACAAGATTAGGCCTTGCAAATATGTAGATATTTTGTGTAAAATTCATAAAATTTCAGTAGTTTTGATTTTGGAACATTAGAACTTTTTGAACATCGTAAGAGATCCCTGGTACTAGTTCTGGTTTCCACTTAAATGGAAGGCCAGTAGTTCTGGTTTCCACTTAAATGGCAGGCCAGGCACGAGGTCCCAACACATATGTATGGCTTGAATTTTTGAGTTATTACCAATTATTATCTTACAACAAAAAATAATAGAGTTTTATTTTTTAAGACACACACGCATACATATATTAAAAAAATGTTACAACTATAAAAACTAGTCAAATAAAATTAGTCAATATGTGCTTAATAATTAATTTGAAGAATATTATTTTTATTATTTTTTTAATAAAAATTTCACAATTAGGTTGGGCTTAACTTACGTGATATAAGATAGATTTTGATCATTATCACTATAACCTTTAAGTGTGTTCACTATGTCCCACACATGACACACAAAGTAATCTGAGGTTTTGAAATGGTGATATCACATAAAGATAAATTTTATTAAATTTATAAAAAAAATTATTGTTAATAATTCTGTTTATGTAATAATTCTTATAAATAACATTATCTTAATCATTTAATAATTTTATTCAATTTATACAAATGATTAATATTATTTATTGAATACCCCGGATGGGGTGCCAAATGTCCTCCATACATTCAATGGGATAAAGGTGATCGTTTGGTCGGACATGATGGTAATGGTGGGTACAAGGGATATAACTCTCAGATGATGCAGGGTAATGAAAGTTCTTATGGTGGAATTGGGTATTTATTTATTAGTACTCTTTGGCACTTGCTAAAATGATGGAATTTAGAAGGTTAAGGATTAAGTCGAAGCAACCTTTGGTTTACAATGTTCTTGGTCTGTGTTGCATTCTTGAGTTCTGGGTGATTATGTTTATAGACTTCTGCTATGGTCTTTCTTGGTTTCGGTTTAATTCCTTTTTCTATACGAAGCTCCCATACTCCTCATCGAAGTCCCTCTCAGTGTTCTCTAGCTCGACGGACCTATGCAACAAAGAATTATATCGATGCTGCAGAGTTCTACTACCAATTTTTCTCATTGGAAAATCATGATTCCATGTTTGTGCTTGATGAAGAAGTTAAGTTGGTCAGGGAATATAAGGAAGATGAGAATGTGGATAAATAGGTGGGGGGAATTATTGATGACCTAGGCTGCACCAGAACTAGAAATTCCAAGTTTTATGGAACTCTAGAGCTATACTAGCACACAAATACTATTGTGGCTCTCGCTATGCTTCCCAAGGAGAAGGACTTCAGACAACTCAAGAACAGGATGGAGACTCTTGAGGAGAAAAAATATCTACTAATGTAGATGGTTCAATGGCTAGACACACATCAATGTGGGTCATTTCCACTACCTTCAAGAGGTTGGATGCACACATGTTCTTTTGTAGCTATGAATTCCATGGAAAAATCTGGGCTACAGGCTCCCGAGGTGCCCTCTTCTAATGGTTAAATTGATTTTGGAATTATATGGTCAGGTATGGTATGAGGATGCTCTTGCTCATACTTTTAGAATTCTCTATTTCATTTATATAGGTTGTTGGTTATACATTATGTTATTATCTTCATTGCTTTAAACATTTTCAGATGTTATGAATACCTTTAAAACTTGGCCTGGTTTCCCTTTATGGTTAGGCCCTCTATTATGTTTTGGTTCATTTTTCTTGTTATCATTTTGCACTTGGTTTTCTAGATCGAATCTATGTACATACCATTAATACATGAATAGAGCATCGTGTCACAACCCCATAGGACAACTAATAAGATATTATGATTGCTCACCTCTTGAGGGTGTGAAATATCATGATGGTTCTCTCTTGATTACTTGGAACACCAAGAATACTTCACCCAAACTATGCCTCTTCACCTAGAGCATACCCATACTCTGTTTTAGGCTACGAGTGAGTCACATTCCTACTCTAGTGCAACTCTTGCTTGCTAACACAATTGTTAACAAATTTTAACACTTAGTATTGTTTAAGAATGCATCGATTAACATGAGAATCCAAGAGAACACTTGCAGAACAAAACAAAGAAAAACATAGATACAGTGTGTGCGACACAAACCATGCCTAAGACCTAAATAAGTCTTTGTTATTGCAAAACAATTACAATATGACCACTACCGACTTGGTTTACAACATGGAAGAGTCAAAGGACTCACCTCACCTCACCAAGACACTCAATAAATAGATTCATCCCACCAAGACCCTCTTTCACAACCATCTTCACAATCACCTATGGTGCATCTCATACATTCCCACAACCATAGACTTAATGTCCCTTTCTTTTCATAGACTTTCACCAAGCTAACACAAATTTTAGTTCTACCTCACACATGACTCCACAAACGTATGTTTCTAGACTTCCTAAAAACCTCTCCAAAGCATCCAACTCTTGGCTACTTTTATTCCATCTTGGAAACTCTTCCTTTGTTCATTTACTCATACTTTCTCTCCAAATCTCTTGTCAACAATGCTCTATCATTGGTAGTGCAACCTTGTATTTATATGGACTCCGAGAGTCACTTGTGCAAAATTTCTTGTCTCTTGGGTGTGTCATGCCCCTTTTAAAACCCACACTCAAGCAACTCGTCACGTCCCTCTATGGACTTAGTGCACCCATCAATCATTGGTTTCTTGGACCGACATGCCCCATCCTTGGGCGTGCACCTCTGTCCTTGTTTTCTTTTTGTGTTGATCATCATGACTCCTCATGGGTGTGCCAATGTAGTTGTCCAATCTCTCCGGCCTTCCCACGTCACCGAGGGTAGATGATTCCACTCCTTGGGCATGCTCTGAAGTTGCCTCACCCTTTCCCAAATGAAACCCAAGTATCCATCAATTGTTCTAAGGAAGGAAAGGTGTGTTCCCCCTTAGTGACACATGCCACCATTTTGCACCCAAGGTGATTCTGCTCACACCCAAACTTCTTAATTCACCCAATTGATAGCTTTTTTCTTGTTCTCTTCATCCATTCCATCGTCAAATATTCTCAAGGAGCACATGCACTCAATGGTTGTTGTGGGAGACTTTACATCCTCCCACACTCCAAGTTTTGTTTGTCCCTAGAAACACCTATAGATTTCCATGGATTATGTTCCTATATCTGGACTTCATCACCACTCAACGATTGTTCCTTCCTCATCCACTGTTGTTAAGACAACTCTCATCAAGAATTTCTTCAAAGTGTGCACAAGTGTTGGATTCTTTTAACCCTTGATGGATTCTATGCTTTGACTCTATCGTTTGTGTTTCACGTACATTGGATCCTATCAAGTTTCAAATTGGTTGGGTGATAAATACAACTATCCCATTCATCACAAGAGAATTCATGTATCCACAACCAACAAATCCTTTTATGTCTGCCTCATCGTCATCCTATCCAAATCGTCTTAGTCTTTTTTAGGGACCTAACCTCCCTAACCGTTCATGTAGCTATAATAATATAATTTCCATGTAATAAAGGCTGACATTACTTTTAAGGCCTATTTAATAAATGTGAATAAGTCAATTTAAGAATACCTAATACAAGCTTCCACTTCTACAAATATCTTTTGCTAGAAGGTTCTTTAGAAAATAGAATTAATATAAATAAGAGTAGGAGGCATGATAAGTTTTTTGTCTTGAGAAATATTGTAATAGAGCATTTCTATGATGGAGGTTTCCCCCTCGAAGAGCAAAGTGAACATTGTTTCATATCAATAAAGGTATTATTCTGGTGCTGTGGTTCCATATATATTATTGTTCCACTGTTATTCTCTGTAATATTTCAGTTTTTCCACTATTATAATAGATTTGGTACCTTACAAGTGGTATTAGAAGATTTTCCTTTCCAGGAATTGTGGATTAAATTTTTTCAAGGTAGAGACATATTTTGGTTTCTTAAAACTATAGAGATCATTTATTCAACACATAAATCCACATTTAAGGAAGCATACATGCAATAAATACAAGATTTAACTAAGAAAAAATTGTTGGCCACCCTTGTAACCCTTGTTGGTACCTCTTCAAGTGGTAGTGCATCAGAGAACACATGTATATGGACTGGCCTAAGTATTCTGAAACCCTCCATAGATCAATTGATTGGCCACCTGATTACTATAGTTCCACCGAGAACAACACTCGAGGAGATAATCTATAGTACCTGGGTAATCAGGTAGTAGGACTAAGGGTATAGTCTATCCTCCTTAGTTGGTGTTCTGAGATATTGGACCAAGTACTATTGTTCAACCCCGCACGTATATTAGAGAGATATAGCATAGGAAAAACCCTTTTCTATATAATCCCTAAACACCCTACCCCTTGGGATGGAAACATAGTATAAAAGGAGCGAACAATATCTATTGTCATGCTTCGTTGTGTTCTGCATTCGGGTTGCAAAATTATTACACATTTTTTCTTATTAAAATTTTGTCCATTTCTCCATTATTACATTATTCAGATTGGAGTATAAGTTTGTAAGAGTAAAACAAATAAATTATAGTGTTCTTGCTCACACCCTTATTTAGGGCCTGTCCCATTGGATTCCTCTCCTCTCCCTAATTGTAGTGGTAGCTTCCATTGTTAAGACTTTTTTCAATGGACTCGACCGCTTCCCTGTACCATTATTTTCAACCTCTTCCATTGTGTTCCCCTTTTCGCTCTGATCTTCGAGATACCTATCACTTATAATTCCTCCTTTGTTGTGGTCCCACCCACCCATTTCCCCTTACAAGCACCCCTCATATTCCATCTAGCAAGTGAATTATGATGTTTCTTCCACCAATTACAACATTGAAAAATTTGATACCCAAGTCCAACAATAATTTGATGCCATGGATGCCAAATTCATGGGAAATTTTTCCACCCTCCAGTCTACTTTCAACCACTTTTTGAACTACCACTAGGGCCCTTCCTCCTTGGAACAATCTTCTCTCTTATATGGTGTTGATTCCTCCCATTCTATGATCTCTCAATTCAAATCCTTTCATTGGGACCCCCGTCTTCCTGGAGTTGAGCTCAATAAATTTGGTAGCTTTGACCCCATGGGATGGGTCACTCAAATGGAACATTATTTCTCTTTCCATGGAATTATCAATGAGTTGGAAAAAAATTGTTATGATGTTCTCTATATGGATCATGAATGCTAGCAATGGTGGTAATGGCATAAAAATGCATGTCAGGGGTATGTTGCATGGACCTAGTTTTTTTCTCAGTTATATGGACATTTTGACACTGACACCCACTATTTAGGTCATTTGACCAACTTGAAGTAGTCAGGAAGAGTAGAAGACTTTATAACTACCTTTGAGCATTTGGCCTTCAAAACGGAGGGCATGACACATGCATTATTCTAGGAATGATTTATTAGTGGGATAAAGGATGAAATATGATCCCATGTCCTCATGGCTCTCCCTCAAACTTGGTTGGAAGTTACAAAACGTTCAAAATAATCCCCACTAATTATTTTTTCCTAGAACAAAAAATCATCTTTTCTTCCTCATCCTCAACCCACCAATCCTGCCCCCTTGCAACCCCCTCAAGGTCCATAAATTAACTTGGGATGAATGATTGAGCACAAATGCAAGGGTATTTTCTATAATTGTGATGAAAAATATTTACTTGGGCACAAGTGTAAGGAACAAAAACTTTTTATGACCATTTCAGAGGATGTTGTTGAAGAAGAAATTTGTGTTTCCTCTATTGAAGAGCTACCCCCTTCTGATGCTACTCCTGAGCCAGTTGACCCACCAAAAGTTGAAAAATTGATTTCATTGCATGCCCTCACTGACTTATATAATCCCCAAACCCTCAAGATCATTGGTTATATTAAGCATCATAAATTTATCATCCTGGTTGAAAGTGGAAGGACCCATAATTTTATTCACTGCCACATTGCCCTTGAAATGTAACAACCCTAGTTGAAAATATGCTTAGGGATTATTAAGAAAAATTAATTAGGTGATTAATTGTCTTAACATGGTTTTAACTAAACAATGATTGGCATAATAATATTAATTAAATATTTATTAGTTAATTAATTGTTATAATTTTAACTAATTAATTAATTAAATTAATTACCTATCACATTGAATGAACAGGGTAATAAATTTAATAGCGTTAATAAATTATATTGTTTAAATTAAAGATTACTTATACGGAGGGGATAAGGGGCATTGATAAACGGATAAGGAACATGAATAATTGGATAAGGGGCATTAACTATGTGGATAAGGTAATGAATGCAGAGATAAGGAAATAAATGAGGAGAAAGGGCAGTGAAGGAGGGATATGAGCGGAGGAGGTTTACGAAAGAAGGGGGGATCATTCTACTTGTTTTGGGAGAGGATTATTTTTTTGGGGGGGTTCTCTTGGATTTGGGGAGGGGAGTTGAGATCTGTAGTCAGGAAGGATTAATACAGGGGGAACCAGTTTGCTGGAGGTTTTGGGCATGGGGGATAGGATATCCATATGGTATCTTGGAGCTAGGAAGCTGTCCTAGTTGGCAAGGTGGAAACTCGGTTTTGGATAGTGTTTGACACAGTTCAGCAACGAACAACCAGATCGATGGGGGAATTAGCATCAAGGAGAGGTAATTTAATTATTCTGTTGAGTAATTCTTATGCTGTGGATAAAATTTTAATTTTCTTGTCGAATATCATATGCTCAAATGTTGGTGATTGAATTATTTCAGTATAAGAAAGAATTATATGCTAAATTAGAATTAAATTTTGCATTTTTTTTTACGGCTACTACACATGGTATCAGAGCTTCATCTTGAAGCATCGGGGCCTTAAGGGCCAAGTTCCCTGCTCCAACTCCAGCTCTTCCTAACTTGCATCAATCAAACACATAAATTTTAACACAAATATAAATATAAATGAAATACATATTGAAAATGTAAAAACAAATATCACAATAAAAACAAATAACAAAGAGACACAAAGATCTTAATACTGTGAATATGATATCAGAAGCATGGAAAGAATGTGAATATGATATCTCAGTCTACATGTTAATGTGAGTAGAAAAACATCCTTAAAACTCTCCTTTTTTATTCGGTCAGCCAAACTGGTTTTTGACACCAGAGAATAGCAACGAAAAAATTACAAATACAATTTGGCCTATGAAAATATTACGAAAACTGCATCGCCTAAGAGGAAAGGGCAACTATTTAGAAGAAGATTCATCGATCAAGATGGCCACGGCCATGGTGGAGCAGTCAATTAGGAAGCAACGCTATTGAATCTTTCAATAGTCAGAGATGCATCTAGTCAAAAATTTGTGTTAATAGAAATAGAAAAACATATTATCAATGTACACAAAGGGCTAGTTTATATAGACAATTAAACTTCTGCTATACAAAAAAACAACGATTATTACAAATCCTAATTGCCTTGCATTGGTTATCTAACAAATTCCATGTGAATTCCAAATGATATCGTAGTTGTAAAAAAAAAAATGGCATCAGCGCAGCTAATTACCAACTTATCTAAGGGCCAGTTTATATAGACAATTAAAATTTAAAACTTAAAAGATCTTATCCCATTCCATATGGAAATTTTATCCCGTTCAATATAGAATTTTGTTGGGTTATTTCCATTAACGTTGAACGCTATAAAATTTTACTAAAGAACAATTGAAAAGAATTACCTGGAGAGATAACTTGGGCTTGAGGTGCAGGAGCTCTCTGGCGGCATGAGTATAGAGAAAAGACCTGGACGATGAATTGCACGCACAACTCGCAAAGGTTGTTGAATTCGTGACAAGAAGAGCCGCAACAAGCTATAGTTGGGGCGTGGGAACAATCCTAAAACACACACGGATTTGAGAAAACAATAATCTAGACATCCTAATACAAACCATTCAAACCCAACAAGTCTCAATCGCATATGACCGCACACTCTGCAAAATAGTAATATCTATTTAGCGCTCTGAGCGATCTATGATCTATCTTTGATCTCGGAGGGAGTAAACCCTCAGTAAGACACCCAAAGCAGTTGAATACATAGCTTTGATTGATTGATGCATTCACAGCACAATTCACTACTCAGTCTTGAACGCCACAAAACCATTGCATACCAGCGACACATGCACTTAAATTTGTTATTTATGGAGCATCAATCTCCCCATGAATTAAACGTTACTTCCCAGAATAAGTTAAAGGAGGAGACACTTCGCTATCTCTCACTCATCGCCATTGACTTCCTCTGCTCAGGGCTCCATGGACGCAGGAATTGTGAAATTTTTGGAATAAGACGAGGATGAGCATATGGACTTGGGTGAAGCGGTGGAAGCACTCACCGCTTCCCTAAATAGAGACATCGGGGGAACATCAACTACAAGTTCAATCTCGGTTTCAGCTCCGGTGTCCGAGTCGCACGTCAACAATGAGAATACATTTTCACCCTGTGCAGAATGAAGCAATTTACATATTTGCAATCGGCATGCCTAGTTCTCAACAAATCGGAAAAGTGCTAAGAGGGACAGGAAAAGATTGATGATGTCCAAATAGAACCACTCGCTCAACACCAAACTGGATTCTCAAAAACATCACAGAATCCTGTCCGTAGAAGGCTGAATCTATAGCTAACGCACCAAGTGCCAACGCTAAGCAAAAGTGGACAGACTTCAGCTCACAACATCCATCTCGCCGCAACTCCTCTAAAGATACCAATGATTCTATACTTAACAACTCTTCAACGCCACCGCCATGCACAAAGCCATGACCAGACAAGCACCAGCGCACACGAGGCCATGAAGAGGAGTGTCAAAAGGGATGAGCACCAGGGGGAGGGGGCACGTGGGCCTCATGCGAGGACCCACGATGCCGATTTCTTATATATGTAGTATTTCACGAGTAATTTTAATTTTTTTTTAAATTTTAATTGTTTTAAATTAATTGTTTTAATTTTATTTTATTTTAATTATAATTATTTTAAAATAAAGTTTTAGAATTATTTATTTTAATTTTAAATTCTTAAGTTAAATTGTTTTAAATTAGTTTAAAATTTTAATTAATTTAATTTAATTAGGTCTTTACACATGCTAATTTAACCAATTTAATTAGGCATTTTGTCTTTTTAAATGAGTAAAACAATTTTTATTTTTTTGAATTATTTCACTTAATTAAAGGGTTTTGAACCCGCGACCCCCACCAAGTGAAGCACCTTAAGAAGAAAACTAACACCAACGTGCCCTGATAAGTCTTTACAAATAAATTCTTTTACTTATTTAGATTAATGGTAACATTATCGGGATAAGAGTGGTATTATTATCAGGAAGATATAGTATGAAGATTAAGACTAACTGGATTATTACCTAACCTAGAGATCCGGAGCCAACTAACCGAGTTGAATCATAATTAGTGAATGCACTGGAAATCAAGGTAAAGGCTTATTTAGCATTGTTGATCTTTGTATCCCAAGTATAAACTATGATTGTCCAAGCGTCAGGTTCACGAGACCGTACACACAACTCATCGAGCCAAGCGCCAAGTCCCTCCACTCCATTCCACCAGTCAAAGTCAACGCTAAATCTCAATGCAACATTCAACAACACCAACACTACGTGCCAGGGAAAAGCTCACGAGTCAAGCATCGGAGGATATTTAGTTGTAAGCGAAAATTTAAAAGGACTTAGACTAGGACAAGCATGGAGGAGGCAACATATGCACTAGGAGAGTAAGCATAGGAATTGGCGAGTATGGCGCAAGGCTAGCATAGCTATAGGGAAAGGGAACCAACAGTTTTTTTTTTCATAGGGGAAAAGAAATCAAGCTTAGACGCTTAATCCTAACCCTAACCTAGCCAATCCCCTAAAGGAGTAATGTTTGTTTACAGACAAGTAAAGAAAACTTACGCCTAACCCTGTTTCTAGTTTAAGTAGCACCAATTTGAAACGTCCTGGAACTCACCCTGAAAACTTTGGTTGATGCAGGTTAAAGCATATAGGATGGTCAGAACTCGAGGGAGTCGAGGCAGCGGAGCGTTGTCGCAAGCACCGCCAACACCACCAACGACACCACTGCCATCGCCCGAACTAGCTCTCATACTGTGTTGGTTGGAAGCCATTAATGAGACTTTAAAGGGGCGACAACCGATAGGGACTGAAGTGGAACACCCACCGTCTAGAATGGGTAATCCAGAAGAGTCAAGGGATTCAGGGGGAGGACCTCCACCCGAAGACATCATGCGAGAATTGCAGAAGATGAAACTTTCGAAGTTTGTCGGGGGTCGCACCAGTGAACGCGCGGAAGCATGGTTGGAAGGCATGACAAGGTGTTTTTCCTTAAGGGACTATGCATCCAAATCAAAGGAAAAGATCACAATTTTTCACTTAAGAGACAACGCCTTGAACTGGTGGGGCAACCTGGAAAGACAACTGCACCTTACCCCAGACACAATATCTTGGGAACCTTTCGAGGAGAGGTTCCGAAGGAAATATCTACCAGCATACTATGAGGAACAACAGGTAGGGGGATTTCATGCCTTAGTACAGGGAAACACAACTGTAGAAGAATATGAGATCAGATTTATGGAACTGGTCAAATATGTTTCATATATGGATAATGACCAATGACAGGAAGAGCGCTTCGTCTAAGGATTGAACCCTAAGATAAGAGCTATGGTGTGGATGTGAAAACCATATTCAGTAGCAGAGGCAGTGGAAAATGCGTTATATGCGGAAGAACACATGAACTTAACTGGGGGTACAAGACCGACATTTCCGCATCATCCTGGATTTGTAGGGAAGGCCCTGAGGACATTTCCTAGGGGAGGGGGCTCAAGGCCACCTCCATATGGTAACAGAGTCGCTCCAAGGATAGTAGCCGCAGGGATTTCAATGGCAGCGAGTGCAGCATCTCATTCATCTCCAACAACTCAGACAGGTCCATGACCATCTCAGGGAACAACTAGTAGGGGTAGGGGTTCCAGGGGAAGGAACTCATTTCAGAGATAGTCACATAACAATACACAGGTTCAATCTCATGTTACCTGTTGGGGGTGTAGAGGACCCCATTACTAGCGTGACTTCCCGGAGTTACAATCAGGGTTTGTGCATAGAGAAGGAAAGGCACCGATGGGAAGATCAAGTAGCAGCCACCAGATTTACACAACGGTTAATAACTGCCAAGCCGAACATCAATCCACAGTGGTGGAGTCATCAGGTACGCTAAATCATATCAATGTTAAGATTTTGTTTGATTATGGTGCGACATATAGTTTCATTTCACCATATGCATTAGAAAAGAGTGGGTTGGCAGCCTATGAGCATGATGACTTTAAACAAGTCGAGATGGCTTCGGGGGAAAAACAAGCAGTAGGACCTAGTGTTGATAATTGTATAGTAGACCTGGGAGTGTGTACTACCAGGTTAAAGGTATACGTCACTGCTCTTGGGGCATATGACCTAATCATTGGAATGGATTGGTTAGCATCTCACCGAGCTTTGGTAGATTGTTTCGTAAAGAGGGTGCTTTGTGTCGATGATGAAGGAAGACCAGTAGAGATCCAGGGTGTACAAAGAAAAGTGGCATTATGCTTTATATCAACTATGAAGGTTAACCGATGCTTGAGACAAGGGTTTGGATTGTATGTAGTGGAAGCAATGAATGAAAGGAAGGGACCCTCATTGGATTAGTACCCGGTATTGTCAGAATTTAAGGATGTTTTTCCGAACGAGTTACCAGGGTTACCTCCTGAGAGGCAGATTGATTTTACTATTGAGATAAAACCTAGTGCAGAACCAATCTCCAAGACTCCGTATCGGATGACAGCGTCGGAACTTTGTGAATTGCAAATGCAGTTGAAAGAGTTACTAGACTTAGGGCTAATAAGGCCCAGTGTCTCACCTTGGGGCGCACCGGTAATTTTTGTAAAGAAGAAGGATGGATCCTTACAACTGTGTATAGACTACAGGGACTTGAACCATTCTACAGTGAAAAATAGGTACCCAATGCCGCGAATAGATGACCTCTTCGATCAGATGAAAGGAGCAGCGGTATTCTCAAAGATTGATTCGCGATCAGGGTATCATCAGTTAATGACTAAGGAAGGTGATATCCCAAAAACTGACTTTTGAACTCGGTTTGGAAATTACGAGTTTGTTGTAGTACCTTTTGGATTGACCAATGCACCAACAATATTCATGAGCCTCATGAATGGCGTATTTCGTAAGTACTTAGACCGTTTTGTACAAGTCTTTTTAAATGAAATCCTCATCTATTCCAAGAATGAAAGAGAACATGAGGAACACTTGCGAATAGTGTTGTCCTGCCTTATAGAGAACAAATTGTATGGGAAGTTGTCGAAGTGTTCCTTCTTCCAGAAAGAGATCCACTATGTAGGTCATATCATTTCCGGCGAAGGAATCTCTGTGGACCCAGAAAAGGTAAAGGCCATTATGGAGTGGCTAGTGCCGAAAAATGCCCATGAGGTGAGAAGCTTCATGGGGCTAGAAGGTTATTATCGGAGATTTGTGGAAGGATTCTCCAAAATAGCGAAACCGATCACCACCTTGCAGTGTAAGGGGGTCAGGTATGAATGGACAGAAGAATGTGATAGTGCATTCATTGAGCTTAAGAGGTTACTAACTAGTGCGCCAATTATACAAGTGTCAGATATGGAAAAGGACTTCACAGTCTGCACGGATGGCTCGAAGCAAGGGTTGGGGGCCGTGCTAATGCAGGATGGAGGAGTGATAGCTTATGCATCAAGGAAGTTGAAGAAACATGAGGAGCTATACGCGACTCATGATTTAGAGTTGGCATCTATAATGCTAGCTCTGAAACTTTGGAGGCACTATCTTGTTGGGCGAAACTTTGAGCTCAAAACGGACCATCAAAGTTTAAAACACCTCTTCACTCAAAGAGATCTGAATTCCAGGCAAAGGCGATGGAGTGAGTTTATGAGTGAGTACGATTTTGTTATTTCGTATATCAAGGGAAAGGAAAATGTGGTCGCAGATGCCTTGAGTAGGAGACCACGTATCTTCTCCTTGGTAACCTTAAAGGTTAATCTGAGGGAACATGTGTTGACACAACTCCAACAAGACAGTTGGTATTTAAAGGTTACTTCAAACCTCCAGAGCGGGAGGCAGTTAGATCCAAAGTATGAAGGATATAGTTTGGAAACAGATGGACTGTTAAGATATCGAGGAAGGATGTACATCCCTGAGAATGGGGATATTCGAAGCATCATACTGAAGGAAGCCCATAGAGCACTTTATTGTGTGCATCCGGGTGTGAAGAAGATGTATGCAGATATGAGGAAGCTCTTCTTCTGGGTAGGCATGAAGAATAATGTAGTCCATTTCGTCGCCAAATGCCTAGAGTGTCAACAAGTGAAAGCCGACCACCATCACCCGACAGGCCTCCTACAACCACATGATGTTTCTATGTCCAAATGGGAAGTCATCTCTATGGATTTTTTTGTGGGGTTGCCGCTCACATCCCATAGACACAATGTCATTCTTGTGATAGTGGATAAGTTAACCAAGAGTGCTCATTTTATTCCGGTTAGAGACACTTACGATGTC
>ML780330.1:260435-272670 GCA_009831015.1 Picea engelmannii
AATTAAAGGATTTCTCAAACAATTGATTGGTTTGTTGTCTTTTATGAAAGACTAGTCTTGCTGACTGGATTGGATGCATACATAAATTACTGAAGGATGATAGTTTTGATTATTAGTACATGCACGAGACTTGTATGTACTAGGTACACATGCATTTCTTGTACATATGCACTAGTATGTATGAGCTTTCTTGACTTACTTACTGATAATGTTGGTTAATTGTTATGAATGTGTGAACCATGTTTCTTTTCCTTTGTACCATAAGATACCTTAACTTCGGGACGAAGATTCCTGAAGGGTGGGTGTATGTAACAACCCTAGTTGAAAATATGCTTAGGGATTATTAAGCAAAATTAATTAGGTGATTAATTGTCTTAACATGGTTTTAACTAAACAATGATTGGCATAATAATATTAATTAAATATTTATTGGTTAATTAATTGTTATAATTTTAATTAATTAAATTAATTACCTATCACATTGAATGAACAGGGTAATAAATTTAATAGGGTTAATAAATTATATTGTTTAAATTAAAGATTACGTATACGGAGGGGATAAGGGGCATTAATAAACGAATAAGGAACATGAATACTTGGATAAGGGGCATTAACTATGTGGATAAGGTAATGAATGCAGAGATAAGGAAATAAATGAGGAGAAAGGGTGGTGAAGGAGGGATATGAGTGGAGGAGGTTTACGAAAGAAGGGGGGATCATTCTACTTGTTTTGGGAGAGGATCATTTTTTTGGTGGCGTTCTCTTCGATTTGGGGAGGGGAGTTGAGTTCTGTAGTTGGGAAGGATTAGTACAGGGGGCACCGGTTTGCTGGAGGTTTTGGGCACGGGGGCCAAGATATCCATATGGTATCCTGGAGCTAGGAAGGTGTCCTAGTTGGCAGGGTGGAAACTCAGTTTTGGACAGTGTTTGACACAATTCAACAACGAACAACCATATCGATGGGGGAATTAGCATCAGGGAGAGGTAATTTAATTATTCTGTTGAGTAATTCTTATGTTGTGGATAAAATTTTAATTTTCTTGTCGAATATCATATGCTCAAATGTTGGTGATTGAATTATTTAAATATAAGAAAGAATTATATGTTAAATTAGAATTAAATTTTGTATTTTTTTTTATGGCTACTACATGAAACCAATTGCTATATTGATACCGCCAACAATTTCAAAATCATAATAGCCAATGGAGGTTCCATGGGTGTTGAATGGTTATGCACTATGGGCCCTATTCTCATGGATTTTAAAGCATTAACCATGCAACTAAACCAGGAGGGACAATATTATTCATTCCAAGGAATAGAAGTAGGTTCTCCTAAGATCATCAGCTCCCATCGAATGGAGAAAATTCTCAAGAGAGGTCATTCAGGTACTATTCCCAACTCCACTCAATTCAAGCAGTTAAGACGCCCTCACTACATCCTGACCTCCAATCTATCATATCCAAAAACCAAGCTACTTTTTCCATTCCTTAGGGACTTCCCACTTCCCTTGGTGCTCATGGTCATTCCATTCCCCTTGTTCCTAGTAGTATTCCTCCCAAAGTTCACCCTTATCATCCTCCCTTTGCCCCAAAGAATGAAATTAAAAAAATCATCCAGGAGTTTCTTGAAGTAGGTGTTATCCGTCTTAGTAAGTTAGGTGATATTCATATCCTATGGTAATGGTACTCAATAAAGAAGGCACTTGGCACGTGTCCTGATTTTCATTTTCTCAATAAAATCACCATAAAAGACAAGTTTCCCATTCCTGTCATTGATGATCTCTTAGATGAATTGAGTGGTGCTCAGTACTTTACTAAACTTGATTTCTGTTCCGGCTACCACCAGATATGTATGAAAGAATCAACAATTCCCAAGACTACCTTTAGAACTCACGAGGGTCACTATGAGTTCTTGGTCATGCCCTTTGTCCTCTGTAATTCCCCATCCACCTTCCAAAGTCTCATGAATCATGTCTTTCTTCCTCTTCTCCATCATTTTTTCTTGGTTTTCTTTGACGATATTCTCATCTATAGTAAAATGTGGAAATCCCATCTTTCCCATGTGGATCAACTCCTCCACCTACTCTCTCAACACCAAATTTTCCTCAAACAATCTAAATGTGCCTGGGCACCTTAGAAGTGGAGTACCTGGGTCATATTGCTTGGAATGATGGTGTACGAGTGGATCCTAAGAAAACTGAGGATATCTAGGATTGGCCTCTTGATGCAGGAGCATCGACAACTCATCAAGCGAGTCAACGCAAAAGTGGAGGACAGCCGGACAACACCAGCACAAATTTTGAAAGCGCCTTGATATTGTTACGCCAACATAAATGTTTGGAATTAATGAAGCGCACTTTGTATATTGTAATGGACCTTGAGCAGATAGCTCTCGTCCTTAGGTAGATGAGGCATTTAATAGATTTAATGCTGGTAAATAGAAATTTAATTGTAGATTTGATAGCGTAGAAGTCCTAGAGGGAAACGGGATATAGACACCCTCCTTTGTACATTGTAACATTATCAAACAGGAGCAAGAAGAAGAGAAAGAAGAGAATTGTATGAAGAACACCCACGTACAGACATTGAATTAATAGGAAGAACTTGATTCAATTTCATGGTTTTGTGTTATTCTCTGTGCATTTGTGATATTATGCTCATGGATGTTTGCTTTATGTCATGCATTTGCTTTTATATGCTGTGTATGTGATTTCATGGTTGAATAGAAATCTGAGAGGGAGTTTGAATGAGTTTCAATTGTTTCTCTAATTGAGCCAAGAGATTCCTGCAAGGAGTGTAGTTGAATTGTCCGCAAGGAGTGCGTCAACAGAAGGGTTCAATTAGAGGTAGATATTGTTCTCATTCATCTCAGAAGTGCAAAGATACAGTGTCGTGCAAGGAATGCACAGGCCAAACGAAGTCTCAGAGTTGCGATTTTGAGTAAGGATATTGAAGATTTCTGCTGCAGGAGTGTGCAGAGTCGAACAACTTCAACATCTCGACGTTGTCGAAAGTTTGCCGCAAGGAGTGCGTGCAAGAGTTCTTGAAGAGACTCGGAAGTTTGGAAAAGATCAGAAGGAATAGGCCTTCGATTTCGTCTAAGGATGACGAAAACAAAATCGCGCTGAGGAAGGTTGTAAGGAGAGTCGCAGGTTTGGGCGCAGGGTGACGAGTTCTGTGGAAGAGTACCTCGTCATTACGTAGAGTTCACTTGGAAGAGTGGAGGATCGGTATTCTCCAAGGAGAATCTACGATGTACCATGGATCGTTAGATCTCTCGGAGGTGCACGGGATTTACAGTGTAGGTGTGGAAAAGGTTCGAAGCATCATAACATATCGAGCCGTTGATCCAAGCCAGCTAGTGCCATTGGATCCATCGCGAGATCGGCTATCGGGTCATTGCGAGAAAGGAGTGGAAGGTTTGGCCATGAGAATCGCGATAGTACAAAAAACGAAGTCCCAAGGGTTACGAAAGCAGTGTGGGCCACAATAGAGTGATGTGGCAGGTGACGCGAGACATCGTAGGTTCGACGTCTCAGGCATCGGAAGTCGAGGTAGGAGTCATTTGATCACGCGAGTGGCGAAGTCGCGAGGAAGCGAGATCGCGAGCCTCGGCATTTCAGCGCATCGAATATCGGAGGTTGGAACCCTGAGTGATTGGTTTCGAGAGTTGCGAAGACGCGATAGAGCGAAGTCCCAATAGCGGAGGGAGAAATTGAGCGTGGTTGATACATCGGGTCTCGGGGATTCGAGAGCCTATGAATCGATAGAGAACTTGTGAAGCCGCAAAGTTCCGATCCTCCGAAAGGAAGAAGTGAGGGTCGCGCAAAGTAGAACCTGTGGAGTGAAAAATTCCCGATTGGGAATTAGAAGAACCATTGATTTCTTCGGGCCGTGAGTGAAAGAAGGTCCTGAGGAGAGTGGTCGTGCTCCGAGGAGTGCGGTTGCGTCATTTGGTATTAGAGCGGTATTATCTTTTGCTTTCTGTAGCAAGAGAAGAAGATTCACCATGCCGCCGAGGAGAGAAAGGTAGTCACCTAATCCCGAGGACAGGGAGGTGAGAAGAAGAGGTAGGCCAACAGGAAATCTAGAAATGGAGAGACAGATGAGAGATCTCTAAGCAAGGCTTGACGAGATGGAGACAGCTAAAAGACGCGGAGTTGGTACAGGGGATCTTAGTGATTCTGAATTTGAAGAGGAAGCTGGACATGAAGAAGAGGTCACAGCAGAGGATGTATCAACCGAGCGGTTGATCAAGGCCATTTCCAGAATGGGTGCAAAGGCCAAGATGGACATTCCAGTTTACGAAGGAAATCTGGATGCAGAAGAGTTATTGGATTGGATAAGAGCTCTTGACACTTACTTCGATTATGAGGATATCGAAGAAGATAAGAAAGTCAAGCATGTTGTTATGCGCTTGAAAGGACATGCATCATTGTGGTGGGACGAGCTACAAGTTGATAGGTGCTGCAAAGGCAAGCAGAAGATCAAGAGTTGGGATCGAATGATTGCAAAGATGAAGGCAAAGTTCATCCCAAGGGACTATCAAATTACACTGTTCAGGAGAATGCAGAACCTGAGACAGAAGTTGATGACGGTGAAAGAGTACATCGAGGAATTCTATCAACTGAACATCAGAGCAGGTCATCAGGAGAGTGATGATGAGAAGGTTGCTAGATATCTGAATGGTATGAGATACAACATTCAGGATGAATTGAGCATGGTAACCATCCGAACAGTTGAGGATGCTTATCAGATGGCTTTGAAAGCCGAAGAAAAGTTGAGCCGTAAGCAAGGTCAGCGAGGGCGAGGCAGAAGTCATCCCAGAGGCAAGGTAGTTGCCCATGAAAAATACAAAAAACCCAAAGAGGAATGGAAGAAACCTCAGGGTAGATTAGAGAGAGGTGGTACCTCACAGAAAGGACCATACATTGAACAGAGAGGGAAGCATAATGAGCAGAAGGGAGATTATGCTGACACAAATACTTTTCCTCGTACTAGAGGTAGAGGAAGAGGCCGAGGTGGAGTAATCACATGTTTGACATGTGGGAAGAATGGGCACAAGTCATTTGAATGTCCAGAGAAAAAGAAGGACACCGAAGAAGCTCACATCACAGAAGCGCAAAAGCATGATGCTGAGACTGAAGATGCCGAAGGCGGAAGATCACTTGGGATGCATAAGTCCTTTTAACACCCGAGAAGGAGGTGGAAAGCTCAGTTCAAAGGACCAGACTCTTTAGAACAGCTTGCAAAGCCAAAGACAGGAAATGCAAGGTCATCGTGGACAGTGGAAGCACCGACAATCTCGTTTCAACCGAGATGGTGGAAAAGTTAGAGATGGAGACAACTGAACACCCGAGTCCATACAAAGTTTCATGGTTACAGAAGGGACACCAGGTGAGTGTTACTAAACAATGCTTGGTTGAATTCAAAATAGGAGGATACAATGATAAGATTCTGTGTGATGTTATTCCCATGGATGTATGTCATTTATTGCTGGGTAGACCGTGGCAATATGACAAAAATGCGATTCATGATGGGAGAATGAACACATATACGCTGGAGAAAAATGGGAGAACCCATATGTTGCTTCCGATAAAGGATAAAGAGGTGAAACCTGAAGTAAGAAACACAATACTTCTCATGAGTGGGAAGGAGCTTCTTATAGAGGTTGAGAAGAAAGAAGATCCACAATTCTTTGTTGTCAGGAAGCCGAGGATTGTCCTGACTAGGACAAGAGTGGATGATTTACCAGATGAGATTCAGGAACTACTGGAAGAGTTCACTGACATCATTGTGGATGAATTACCTCATTCGTTGCCACCGATGAGGAGTGTGAGTCATCATATAGATCTCATACCAGGAGCTAGTTTGTCGAACAAAGATGCGTATAGGTTGACGCCGCAGGAGAATGAAGAGGTCAAGAAGCAGGTCCAGGATTTGTTGGACAAAGGATTGGTCAGGGAGACTTTGAGTCCATGTGTTGTTCCAACAGTGCTCAGTCCAAAGAAAGACAAAGGTTGGAGAATGTGTACCGACTCAAGAGCGATTAACAAAATAACCATTAGGTACAGGTTTCCACTGCCGAGAATGGATGATCAGATGGATTGCCTGAGTGGGGAAAAATACTCTTCAAAGATATATTTGAAAAGCGGATATCATCAGATTCACATGAGAGAAGGCGATGAGTGGAAGACATCCTTCAAGACAAACGAGGGTTTGTAAGAATGGCTAGTCATGCCATTTGGCTTGACAAATGCACCAAGCACATTCATGAGGCTGATGAATGAAGTCCTGCGAGAATTCATCGAGAAATTTGTCATAGAATATCTGGACGATATACTGATTTTCAGCAAAACGAAGGCCGAGCATTTGAAGCATTTGGCCATTGTGATGGAAAAGCTACAGCAGGAGAAGTTGTTGATAAATATGAAGAAGTCCTCATTTATGAAGACAGAGCTCATCTATCTGGGGTTTGTTATTTTGGTGAATGGGTTGAAGATGGATCCAGATAAGGTGGAAGTAATAAAGAATTGGGCATCACCGAGAAATATTTTCGAGGTGAGAAGTTTCCATGGTTTAGCTAGTTTCTATCGGAAATTCATCAGGAATTTCAGTGGAATTAGCGCAAAAATGATGGATACAGTAAAGAAGCGGCATAAGAATTTTCATTGGATAATAGAGGTTGAGAAGAGATTCAATCTGTTGAAGTGAAAGATCACAGAGAAACCAGTGTTGGTGTTGCCATATTTTCAGAAGACATTTCAGGTGAAATGTGATGCAAGCAGGTATGCCATAGGAGCAGTCTTGAGTCAGGAGGACAGGCCAGTCGCATATTACAGCGAAAAGCTGGATGAAGAGAAGCTGAAATACTCCATGTATGATAAAGAATTTTATGCTATCATACAACCACTGAAGAAGTGGAGGCATTACTTGATCCCAAAAGAATTTGTTCTGTATAGTGATCATCATGCATTGCAGTTTGTGAGTCAACATGAGAAGTTGAATCAGAAACATGCTAAATGGGTAGAGTATATGCATAATTTTACATTTGTAATTAAACACATTTCAAGGACTGCTAACAAAGTGGCCGATGCTTTGAGCAGGAAGTGTTTGTTGCTGCAGGAGTTTCGAGTCAAAACCTTGGGTTTTGAAAATCTTAAGGACATGTATGCCGACGATGCTGATTTTGCAGAAGCATATGAGGCAGCTGAGAATCCAGTTCTCAGAGACAGAAGCCCGTGGATAGATTATATGATCCAGAAAGGATTGCTATTTAGAGGCAATCAACTGTGTATTCTGAATTGCTCCATGAAGGAGAACTTGTTGAAGGAAAAGAACAATGGAGGCTTGGCAGGACATTTTGGCCAAGACAAAACCATTGTGAAGCTAAGAGAATCATATTTTTGGCCGGGGATGCGCTCAGAGGTCAAGCGGTTTGTTGACAGATGTCGGATTTGTCAACATTCAAAAGGGAAAAAGCAGAATGCAGGTTTTTATTAGCCATTGCCCATACCAACGAGGCCATGGGAGGCGATAAGCATGAACTTTGTATTGGGTTTTCCGAGGACACAAAGAGGTGTAGATTCAATCTTTGTGGTGGTTGACAGGTTTTCAAAAATGGCACACTTCATTCCATGACAGAAGACCAGCGATGCGACACACATCGCGAATCTGTTTTTTAAAGAGGTCATTCGACTTCATGGATTGCCGAGAAGCATAGTATCGGACAGGGATACCAAGTTCATTGGACATTTATGGAGGACACTCTGGAAGAAGTTGGGAACTAAATTAATGTTTAGTTCTGCTTATCATCCACAGACAGACGGAAAAATAGAAGTAGTCAACAAAAGTCTGGGAGACTTATTGAGGAGCCTGGTGACAGAGCACCATAGCAGTTGGGATAGCGTATTGCCATAGGCAGAGTTTGCATACAATGATTTAGTGAACAGGAGCACAAGAAGAAGTCCATTTCAAATTGTGTATGGGACACAACCGAGAGGAGTATCTAAACTGAGAGATTCAGAACAGACTGCGACTAGCAGTGCTAGCGCTAAAGAATTCACTGAGGCAATGAAGGAAATTCACAGCAGAGTGAAGCAGCGACTGCAAGATTCAAATCAGGAATATAAGCATAGAGCAGATCAGCATCGGAGACAACTTCAGTTTGAAGTTGGTGATCTAGTTCTGGCACATCTGAGGAAGGAGAGGTTCCCAAGGGGAACATACAACAAGCTAAAGATGAAGAAAATTGGACCATGCAGAGTCCTGAAGAAATTCGGAGAGAATGCGTATGAAATTGAATTTCCGGATGGCATCGGGATATCTTCGACATTCAATGTCTCAGACTTATATCCATATAAGGTTGAGGAGGAAAGAACTAGAAATGATGAACAACCAGAGATCCAGTGGCAGAAGCAGATGTCGATAGCAGAGAAGCCGCATATGGAGTGCATACTGGACAAGCGAGTAGGTAAAAAGACCAGGAGGAAAGAATACTTTGAGTATCTGGTCAAGTGGAAGAATCATCCAGTGGAAGATGCTAGCTGGGAAAGTGAAGCAATGATTCAGAAGCATGGATAGGCCATGCAGGAGCTCATGGACAGGAGCCCATGAAAGTTTTCAAGCCGAGGAGTATGATGCAGGAGCATCGACAATTCATCAAGCGACCTAGCACAGGAGCGGAGGACAGCTGGACAGCACCAGCACAAATTTTGAAAGTGCCTTGATATTGTTGCGCCAACATAAATGTTTGGAATTAATGAAGCACACTTTGTATATTGTAATGGACCTTGAGAAGATAGCTCTCGCCTTAGGTAGATGAGGCGTTTAATAGAGTTAATGCTAGTAGATAGAAATTTAATTGTAGATTTGATAGCGTAGAAGTCCTAGAGGGAAACGGGATATAGACACCCTCCTTTGTACATTGTAAAATTATCAAATAGGAGCAAGAAGAAGAGCAAGCAGAGAATTGTATGAAGAACACCCATGTACAGACATTGAATTAATAGGAAGAACTTGATTCAATTTCATGGTTTTGTGTTATTCTCTGTGTATTTGTGATATTATGCTCATGGATTTTTTCTTTCTATCATGCATTTGATTTTTATATGCTGTGTATGTGATTTCACGGTTGAATAGAAATCTGAGAGGGAATTTGAATGAGTTTCAATTGTTTCTCTAATTGAGCCAAGAGATTCCTGCAAGGAGTGCAGTTGAATTGTCCGCAAGGAGTGCATCGACATAAGGGTTCAATTAGAGGTAGCTATTGTTCTCATTCATCTCAGAAGTGCAGAGATACAGTGTTGTGCAAGGAGTGTGCAGGCCAAATGAAGTATCAGAGTTGCAATTTTGAGTAAGGATATTGAAGATTTCTGCTGTCGGAGTGCGCAGAGTCGAACAACTTCAACATCTCGACGTTGTCGAAAGTTTGCCACAAGGAGTGCGTGCAAGAGTTATTGAAGAGACTCGAAATTTTGGAGAAGCTCAGAAGGAATAGGCCTTCGAGTTCGTCGAAGGATGGCGCAAACAAAATCGTGCTGAGGAAGGTTGTAAGGAGAGTCGCAGGTTTGGGCGCAGGGTGACGAGTTCTACGGAAGAGCGCCTCGTCATTACATAGAGTTCACTTGGAAGAGTGTAGGATCGGTATTATCCAAGGATAATCCACGATCTACCGTGGATCGTTAGATCTCTCGGAGGTGCACGAGATTTACAGTGCAGGTGTGGAAAAGGTTCGAAGCATCAGAACAGATCGATCCGTTGATCCAAGCCAGCTAGTTACATTGGATCCATCGCGAGATCGGCTATTAGGTCATCGCGAGAAAGGAGTGGAAGGTTTGGCCACGGGAATCGCGATAGTGAAAAAAGAGAAGTCCCGAGGGTTACGAAAGCAGTGTGGGCCATAGTAGAGTGATGTTGCAGGTGATGCGAGACATCGAAGGTTCGACGTCTTAGGCATCGGAAGTCAAGGTAGGAGTCATTTGGTCGCGTGAGTGGCGAAGTCGCGAGGAAGCGAGATCGTGAGCCTTGGCATTTTGGCACATCGGATATCGGAGGTTGGAACCCCAAGTGATTGGTGTCGAGAGTTGCGAAGATGCGATAGAGAGAAGTCCCGATAGTGGAGGGAGAAAGTCAGTGTGGCTGATACATCGGGTCTCGGGGATTCAAGAGCCTATGAATCGATAGAGAACTTGCGAAGCTGCGAAGTTTCGATCCTCTGAAAGGAAGAAGTGAGGATCGCGCGAAGTAGAACCTTTGGAGTGCAGAATTCCCGATTGGGAATTAGAAGAATCATTGAGTTCTTTGGGCCGTGAGTGAAAGAAGGTCCTGAGGAGAGCGGTCGTGCTTCGAGGAGTGCGGTTGCATCACCTCTCCCTAAAACTCTTAAGAGTTTGTGTGTCTTTTTGGGTTTAATAGGTTATTATCTCAAGTTTGTTAAGAATTATGGAAAAATTACAACATCTCTCACTACTCTCATTAAAAACATTACCTTCACTTTGAATCCAACAACTGATCAATCCTTCCATGCCTTGAAATAATCTATGTGCACGAATTTGGTTGTAGCACTTCCTGACTTCACCAATACTTTTTTCTTGGAATATGATGCTTCAGGAAAAGTAATTGAGGTGGTCCTCATGCAATATGGTCGACCTTTGGCCTTCACCAACAAAAATATTTGAAACAAAAAATTGGGACAATCAATCTATGAAAAGGAAATGTTGGCTATTCTACAGGCTGTGGATCTTTGGGATCCTTATCTATTGGGGAAACGCTTCCAGATTAAAACTGATCACTAGAGCCTCAAGTATTTCCTGGAAACAATAATTTAATCCCTGGAGCATAAAAAATGGCTAACAAATCTATTTCGATATGATTATGAGACCATTTACAAGAAGGAAAAATAAAATGTGGTTGCTGATGCTCTTTCCCAAAAATATGAAGAAGAAGGGTCCCTCTTTTCCCTCTCCTTCATTGTGCAGGATTGGTTATGGGTTTCTCACCATGAATTGTTGTAAGATCCCAAAATCTCTCACCTGATCCAACAATTGCAAGCAAATTCTCCAACTTCTCTACGGTACTCTTTGTAAGAACCTAATTTTAAATTAAGCCTAAAAATACTCATAAATTTAAATAGATAAAAATTACTTCTAATTAATTTCTTTCATTCATCATATAAGTAGCAGACATTCATATCAGCAACATAAATCTAAATAATAGCATGCTAATAATTTTAAATAACCATTACATATTCATGAGAATGCGTACATAAAAATACTTTTGTGTGATGCTAAATTCCCGACCTTTGAATGTCCTCCCTATTGCTTTTCCCTGCTGCTCTGCCCAACCTATTGCTTTGACCAAACTATGCCCCAAAACCGAGTTTTCCTCCCTGCCAACTAGGAACAGAGCCTGTGCGGCTCCCTAGCTCCACGACACCGTAAGGAATCCTGGCCCCCGTGCCCAAAACCCCTAGCAAACCGGTGCCCCCGTAATGATCCTCCCCCGACTGTAGAACTCAAACTCAGAAACCCCCCAAAATCCCAGAGGACCCTCTCCAAAACAAAAGTATAATGATAATCCCCCCTTCTTCCGTAAGCCTCCTCCCCTCATATCCCTCCTTCACCGACCCTTTCCTTCTCATTTATTTCCTTATCCATACATTCATTGTCTTATCCTCTTAGTTAATGTCTTATCCAATTATTAATATTTCTTATCCTTACATTTAATTCTTCTTATCCCCTTCGTATATGTAATCCTTTAATTAAACAATTAAATTTATTAACCCTCTTAAATTTAATACCCGTCATTGAATGTAATAGGTAATTAGTTACTCAAAATTATAACAATTAATTAATAAATAAATATTTAATTAATATCATTATACCAATCTTTGTTTAGTTAATAACATGTTAGAAAAATTAATTACCTAATAAAATTTACTTAATAATCCCTAAGCATATATTCAACTAGGGTTGTTACATACACCCACCCTTCAGGAAACTTCGTCCCGAAGTTAAGGTATCTTATGGTACAAAGGAAAAGAAACATGGTTCACACATTCATAACAAGTAACCGACATTATTAGTAAGTAATTCAAGAAAACTCATACATACTAGTGTATATGTACAAGAAATGCATGTGTAGCTAGTACATACAAGTCTCGTGCATGTACTAATAATCAAAACTACCATCCTTTAGTAATTTATGTATGCATCCAATCCAGTCAGCAAGACTAG